>QEOT01124296.1:0-127711 GCA_003123785.1 Pterocarya stenoptera | reverse complement strand
AAAAAAAAAAAAAAAAAAAAAGAGGCGCATGCGAACAACTCAGTATCCAATATAATACAGGACACAGCAGAGCCAAATACCAATGAAGAGATAAACATCTATGGGCTGGGAAGAACCAACTTACAACAAGCCATCATGGATTTTAGATGTAACTTTCTTCAATTCATACATACTAGTGCAAATACCACTTTACATTTCCTGGGTCCTAGTGGAAGAACTAGATTGGTATCCATCCAAGGTCCATATCTAAGACCACAGGTAGAGCCCAAATTATAAGAGAAAACAGACTCGCTGAACCATTCCATGGAAGTAACAAATAGATCAACCATTACTTATAATGACTATACGGTACCTAACGATCATAAAATTTGGATAAACGAAAGCAAATAGAGCTTTTGATCCAAGCCTATCATACTCATATGTCCTCTCCATTGTGCCACCTTCACAACTTGGGATGCTAACATTTTCGAAAATCTATCTCATCTTAAGCCAGAGAAATGAACCAAATTACCCCTCAGTAGCTACATTCTTGTCCATCTATGACCCTGTTGTGGGGAGTTTGGTTGTTCAGACAGTGTTGGAAGGCCCTGCAGTTCTAATTTTCAATTTTTGGGTCATTCCTAGTCGTGCATTAATCGCGTATTCATAATTTGTTTAGATGTCTTGCTATTGGTCATGCATTTTATTGAATATGCTTCAGAAGTCGCCATTGAAAACAGTTCACATTCCAGCTCGATTTGAAGGCTTCTCAAAGTTGCAGATAGTTTCTTCAATTGTCAATGGTTGTCTTGGGTTTGGGTACTCGTGCTTGGGAATTTGGATTTTAGAGGAGAAGTTGAGGAAAACCAAGACTGCTTTGCCTCTTAATTGGTGGATGCTAATATCAATCTAGCTGTTCTTGGCAATATGACCAGCCAACCAACCATATATTTGAATGCACATTAAAGATACCTACTTATTAAAAAACAATGGGTCCAGACTCTGTTCTTCAACAAGTTGCTCTATGGAATCTAGAGTGGCTCCCACCTGCATGTAGATGTAAATTTGGCATGACAAAACTAACAGGGATGCAGTTAAGAAAAAATAATAAAGAAAGAAACATGCTAGCAACAACCATATGGGCTACCATGAAGAGAAATTCAGTTAGTACACCGTAATATTTATCCTTCATATATTCTTAACTCAAGTTGGAGGGTGCCCATCATGTCTAAGTGACAGACATGATAATAAGAAGTCTATAATCATTTTCAGGGAAGTCAATCTTGCGATTACCACAGCAGCAGTCACCTGATCAAATCCTTGTACCAATTCCTATATAAGAAATAATTTTCCTATCAGCATTTACCTCCACTTCATGAACACATATTTAATTATAGACTGTAACAATAGTGAAACACATGACTTTCACCAAGACCATTTGCTTTTGCTCAGGCAGTTAAAGTAGAAGCACACAAAGATGAAAGTAGAAGCATGATAAGACTAAAATAGTAGAATCGAAGAACATTGTTTTTTCTCCATGCCCTAAGCGGCAATACCCATCTAACAACACCCAAAAATCACCTCTCTCAGTACACAAGAAGAACATAATAGTATGGACGGTCCGTTAAATGAGCTCTCGGGGAGGGGCAGACGGATGAGCTTCGCCGGGTGGCGCTGAACAGATGGACAGCGTCGCTGGGCAGAGGGAGGGCGTCGAGGGTTGCTTGGCGAGGGAGGAGGGAAGTCTTCACGGGATGCAACCTGGTTTGCTCCGTTCAATCAGCTTGCGGGGAGTGGCAGACTGAGGAGCGTCACGAGGTGGCGCTGAACAGAGAGACGCAGTTGCAGGGTGGCGCTGGGAAGAGGAAACCGGCACAGGTCCTGGCGAGGAGGGTGGGCGCGGGATATAAATCAAAATTCGAATGCTTCAGAAATGTAAAACCCACAAAGCAAAACGTGCGTTTTGCTTGAAAAAAAAAAAAACTAAAGCCACGTAAAGTGTGCAAAGGATGATGAGCTACAGTTCCTGATCCCTAGTTTTACTCCAAAATAAAAGCAAGTGTATAGTACATAGATATATACTGTACAGGGATATTATAGTACTCTATTTTCCATGCACGAGTTTTACTCTATTTTTTAACTTCACTAATGGTATAAATCGTAAATTTAAGATTTGTAAATTTAATTTGAATTTCAATCTTTTCATAACTGGTCTGTATCGAAATTAGCATAATTATAAAAAGAATTGTAAAAAGATCAACACTACAAGAAAATCGGTTTTTCCCGACATTTGAAATTCGTCACAATAAGTGCTTAAATTGCCGCAAATGAATTTTCTCAATGATTTATAAATTGCTGCACATCCGTTGCATTTGTTTGTTCACTTCAGTTTTAACCCAGCGAATACCAAAAAATTGCTGCAAATATCAAATAAAATGCCGTAAATAGCCATTCGTTTTGCCCTATTAAATCGTTAGAAAAACCCATTTGCAGCGAAATATAATCACCGTAAATAGTAAAAAATTCGTCGAAAATAATCTTTTCCAACGAATATGTGTTTCTGTAACATCCCGTATTTTAGGGTTATTTTAATGAATGATTAATTTAAATTATTTAGTGGTTGGTTCTCTTATTTTAATTTATGGGAGTTTTTAAATATTATTTTATAATATTTTAAGTTGTGAAAATTAATTTCTTATGTGTTTTCTTAGTAGTATTTATTGTTTTGTATTTAAAGTGATCTTTAATTTAAATTGGGTTGTTTTTGGAGTTTAAAATTAATATTGTTTTAATTAAGCATTTCACTGCGTTTGAATTATTTTATTTAGCTAGTAGTTTTAAAATCTTCTTCGTTGGATCATTTCGAAACCCAAGTTGATGTCCGGATCTCTCTTTTTTTCCCTCCTCTTTTCTTCTTTCTTTCCTTTTTCTTTCTTTTTTTCTCTTCTCTCCCGCGCACTCCCTCTCTCCCAGCCGACCCTCTCTCTCTCCTCTCCTCCCCCGTGATCTCGGTTTCTCAGCCTCCAGCACCGCCGCCGGCCACCCGTGTGCCTCACCGCCGGCACCACTCGGTCCCCCAGCCACCGGCGAGCAACCCCCTTCATTTTCAGGCCGCCCCTTGCCGCCGTTAGCCGCCGTGGACTGTGCGAAGCCGTGGGCTTCTTTTCGTTCCACCGCCGCCGTCCGGCCACCATTGGCCACCATTTCTTCACCACTTCTTCACCGGCCCAATACCAAGCTTTTCCACCCAAACCCGGCCCCGATCCGTCGCCGGAGCCGCCCGTGCGAGCTCCACCTCCGATTTGGCCTTTCCGGCCTTCTACCGCCATTTCGGCCACCACCCACGGCCAAAGGCCACCACCATTAGCTTCACCACCTCCCATAGGCCCTACCCTACCGTTCCCAAGTCTTCGTTTGACCCCGTGTGATTTTGGGTTCACTGTGAGTTTCGGCCACAGTGTTTTTACACTGTGGAATTTCGGTTTTTGGAGCTTCCAACCCCTCCGTGATCCTCCGAAAATATTTTTATAGCGCTGTAAGTATTTCCTAAACAATCTTTTGAGATTTAAATATATTTTTGCTCTAATTATTTATACTGTGATCTGGTTGGTACCGGACTGAGTCCGAGGAGAATTCGGGGGTGGATGGATTGAGTACGGAGAAGTTGTGGATTGGTTATGTTGGGTTTTGATTGGTTGTTGGTTGTGATTATTGTGAGTTGGTACATTGCATATTGCACGCATGTTCATGTCTGTAAAATGAAAACTGGGTTTTCGTGTAATTGCATTCATGATCATGTAGTTATTTTGAAAACTGGATTTTCATGAGGAAATGGATTTGTGGGTGCGTGTGTATCACGACCCCAAGCCGAGATGGGGCATTATCTCGGTGGAGCTCCTCTGGTCACTCGGGAGCGGAATATACTGAGTGACGTCCCCTGGGTTGTCGCCGGGCGACAACGGGATCGGACGTTGGACGTGCCGACTCCGTGGCCCTTCTGCTGGCGGGGGCTAGAGGATGACCTGGCCACGAACGCACTGGGTGCGGAACTGGGCATCGCTCGTAAATTAGCCAGGACGTGCGGATGGTCCATAGGGGAGACCATGGTGCATATGAATTAATGGATAAATGGAAAATGGCTGTTTTCTGGGAAAATAGCGTGAGTGATTTTGTGTGTCATTTTCTGGGAAAATGACGGGTTAATATTTTTGGGCCAAAACGTGATTTTTGGCGTGTGTTGCATTTATTTCATATTGCATCATGGGCATGCATAATTAGTTGCTTAAATATGTTTTTATTTTGAGATTGGTTAGGTTATAACTTACCTGTGGTACCATTTAATGGTACTGCAGATTTTGATTATGATGATGCAGGTGCCGAGCCTGAGGATTTGGCTCCGCCGGAGGAGTGATCTGGGATCACTCGAGTTATGTTTCTTTTTCTGCTTTTGTATATTTTATGGGACATTTGGTTTATGTTTTAAACGCTTTGTATTTGGATATCTGTATTAAACTAAAACTCTGGTACTAGTGACTTAATTATTATTATCCGCTGCGTATTTATTCTGTGCACTGTTTATTTGTTGCACACACTTGACACTTGTTCGTTGGGATGTGTGACCGTGTGTCATCATCCTGACGTCACGATTCCCGAGGCTTTTTGTACGTGTGAGTCGGGGCGTCACAGTTTCAACGCTAAAAGCTTATGGGAACCATAAAGACCTTTTGCAACAAATATTATTCGCCGTAATTATACATTTCCATCGATCACGGAATCGTCGCAAATATATTTTGGCTTTTCCATAAAAAATTTTCAACGCTAAAAGCTTATTTGCCATGTACTTTAATCGTTGTAAATAAACTTTTCCAGTACTCAAAATCATTGCAAAACACCTCTTTTTCCCAGCAATATAGCATTATATCGTTGAGAAAAATTTTTTGCGGCGGTCATTGTTAGTCACAAATACTGTAAAAATCGCCATAAATAAATATTTCCAACGATATTTCTTTCATTTCTAAAAGCCTATTTGGGACATACATTAGTTGTCTTAAAAAAGTTTTTCGACAACAAATAGTGCTTTTGCGGCGACTTATCTGTTTTCACTAGCATTACAAACCATCAAGCAAAGCATCATTATCCTTATGATATCTTTTTATGGTATCATCAATGTGGATTAACTTCTTTAAGTTAATCCACATAAAACAAATGAACTAAAACAAAAAAGTTATAGCAGAGTATTATGTGATTGAAACACATGGAAACTTTGCATCCATATTCCACATGAATCTTAAACTACATAAAAGGTAAGCTAATCACCTTAAATTCCTCACAACAGAAGGTGAGGAGCCATATTCATGGTCTCTACTGGGAGATTTCAATACACTACCTGTTCATCCTGCACACGGGAAATTCTTGACACCGACTTAGTAAAACTTGGCAAAGTGAGTACTAGAAAAGTTACCCAGCATCACACATGAAATCCAACTTTTTGCAGCAATGGCATTAGGCGACCAATCCCATCAATACCATTTGTTGTTCCTATATAACAAGTAGTAAAGTTAGGGTGCATGCCAAATATTTGGTGTAATAATTATTACAGCACTTATAAGTGCAGAAAATTAGTGGATTAGAAACTTGCATGCTTCTATTACCAGTACTGCTTACTTTCGTTGCAAGCAAGTTGCCCCATATTTGTGAAAAAAGGGACATGGACACTAGATAACCCAAAACATCAACCTTAAGGACTTATATCAAGTTTAAGGATATTTCAAAAGCCCAACAATCCAAAACCTGCCCAGTTACCTCCCACAAAACATAACTATTTGATAAACCTCCCACAAAACATATCAGGTTTAAGGAAAGTTTCTTAAGTTTGTGCGCATGTAAATTTTATAGCATATATTTTGTCTACCCAAGCATAATAAGGTGGGAGGGGGTTTGATAAAATTTGTAGTACTTGCAAACTTTTTGTTTAGTGCATTTGAGACCAAACCAAAACATGCCACCAACCAATCTCAACTGTCAGAAGCAAGTTGATAAATTTTGATAGGGAAAAAAGTTGATAAATAAGAACATAGAAGTTTGATAAATAACTAGAAAAGCAGAATAAGCAACCAAGCAAGAAACTCACTAAGTCAGACAAATGTGAACCTATTGAAACAAGTAGGCTAGCTTGCTGCAGCTCAACAAGGTTCAATAAAATGATACTCTGCCTGCATAAGCCTTCCAGCAAGTTAAAAAATAAAGTTAAAATCTGTGGTACTTCAACAGCTTGTGTAGACCAGAAACCGAAAATCATCATCAACTAAACTTGGTAAAAACAAAAGAATCTGAAAAGAACATGTTAGTCATGCGTGGAAGAAAAGAGCAAAGTGCCATTCATGGTTTTCCAAACATCAATGCACTGTCCTGGACTAACACTCAAAAGTCTGTTAAAAAATAAATAAATAAATACTAGTGAAATAAGATGGCTTTCATAGCCTAAAACACACAAAAATTTGTTACAATACATTATAAATACACTAAGCTGAAAAGATTAAAAAGAGAAGATCTTCTCAATATTAAAAAGAGTAGAAATAAGTATCAATATTCAATAAGCCTACATTTATTGAATATTGATAGGATGAGTACCGCATATGTACTTCGAAACTACCTCATAACTACTCTTTATAAGATACATACGGCATATACAGTTTAGTGATATATCATTCTATGATAGGATCAGGGTACCAGATATATACTTCAAGAGTACCAAATAACTATGTAAAACAGACAACAGAGATTTACATACTTTTCCACTTCATCAACATACAACTTGTTAATTTCATGACCCTAACCCCGATAAACAAGTGCATGGTGTACAACAGGAGATCAGAGACCAAATTTCATGCAGGATCTTATATATTAGCAAAATCTTAATAGGAACAATAAGATGTTCCGGGGTGTTCTAAGGAGCAATGCAAGAAAGAAATAAAAAAAGACCCAGAACCTAGATACACATACCCAAAAACATACAGTTTTAACTTTTTTTAGCAAAGTATAATTCCTAATATTTTAACATATCATGCCAAAAACTTCAAAATATTCTAGCCAATCCTGCCTTCACTAGAAACAAGGGGTTTCAAAATGTGCCTCTTTTCTATTTCTCCATTGCAGAAAAACATGCTCTTGCATTGTCCATGCTTTGGAAGATGATTTAAAAGAATTTAGTCATATTTAACTCTAAAGCATATCTGAAAGAATACTGTGGTAATCTACAATAGTCTCTTATAAAGGCAATCTAGAGAATCAATATAGCTTAACTTCTTTGGAAACCATTCAAGCTAAGATCTCTATCACATATGAATTATACTTCCTCCAATGCCCATACAGCGTAGATGACTTGCATCCTTGGTAGAACCATTATCATAGTAAGATAGACCACGTGACTACTATTTTCAAGCGGAAGTCCTGCATCAAGTATTCCCTATGGTGGTGGCTACAGTTTTTGCAGCATAACAGAGACTATGGCTATGGTGATTCCGATATACTTTCCAGATTTTGCAGCATAATATTCCCTATGGTGACTGCATCAGGACGAAGAATTCCACATAAAGAACTTGTGTTGCTTCTAGTTTTCCCGGAAAAGGGAGCCATATAAATCATAAATCCATCCCTCTTACAAGCAATCCCATTAACCCTGTTAGAAGGATGATCATGCACTCCTGAAAGTTCAGAAACTCCTTGCGGTTCCACATCATTGCTGATGAATTCATCAGCTGGAACTTCCAGGCCAAAAAACCTTCTCTGAAGCTTGCTAGATTTTGGTTCCAAAGGTTTGTGGTCCTTCCGCTTTACTATGCTTTGGGTAGGACCAAAATTGGATTGCATGATTGTCCCTTTCACAGAATTAAAATGAGATTGGAAGGTATGCACACCCAGTGTGGATGGTCTACCATAACAAGAATCCATCAAGGACAAGGTGGACATATGCCACCTCTTCTTGTCATCTTCAGACACAAATACATTTGACGATTGTAATGTCCCAGCTAACATCAGATATTTGTGTGGTTCCTTGCTTCTGATATGATTCATCAAGTCCATTTGTATTTTGTAAAGCCGATGGAATTCATGGAGCTAGATGACAAAGTCACACACATAAGTTCATATATAACAATATTGCATGGATACAAATATTTGACTTTAGTAAAAAAGAATCACATGTCAAATTTCAGTTCTTTTTTATGAGTAATCACAGGTCAAGTTTCATTTCTTTTTTATAAGTAATTACAGGTCAAGTTTTTGGGAGGTACTTGTCAAAATTAATAGTTCCAGGAGTGATTGCGATTGTGTGGTAGTTTGAGGTGTTATATGTATTCAGCCCCTCCCCCAAAAAAGGGTTTCAAAAAAAGGCATACCTTATGCCTGAATATGGTTTCATGCTTCAATATAGTTTGTCTCAGTAGTTCCTTCTCATATTCGTCATATCTCAAATACCCACCACTAATAATGTGACCATTCAATGAAGTGGTCGATCCATGGTTCACTTCATACCCACCATTCACTGATAACTCGACATGATAGCATTTAAAACACAATGTGACCCATCCAAATCCTTAAAACCAAATGCCATGGAACAGTGTAATTCCTAATTAGAAAATAAAAAGCTCAGCCAACAATGCATCGACCACACCCCAAAAATGGACACTACGGACCCCATGCATTAATCGCGAATAATGGAAGTAGTGGGTAATATGAATAATGTGAAAATGGCCAAGTCTGTATGAAGGGGAAAAAATGCATAAACAATATTAGTCATATAAAACACCACTATTTAAACCCCGAGAAGAAGAAAAAAAATGAGGGAGATGATCAGCCATAAAATCAAGAGGAACAACTATTATTATGTTGCAGATTCTAGAATAATCAGACCCAGCAGTAACAAATTATCATAACCAAGTATACACAAAAAAAAAAAAAAAAAATTGAGCATAATACTTTATACCTGAATCCTCTTCTACCCCTTTTCAAAGATCACCCCCAATTCACCAAATTCTGTACAACAACAAACGGCGAACCAGCTCCATGATCCTTCACAGCCACAGTACAGAACAACAACTAGCCACAAACCAGAATAACCCAGGAAGCCCGGGAACCAACAGACAAAGGAAACCCACTCATGGAGCCAATAAGACAATCTGCGTATCTGTACATACATTGAAGAAGCTTAGATCATCCCCAGAGAAAAGAATATTCAGGAATTCAGATTTGATGGAACATAATCTGGTCGTGGTGGTTGCTTGGCGTGGAGTGGGGCCTCGGGAGGAGCACGGCGGCGCTGGGGAGAGCTGGTGGCCGTGGGTTGCGAACAGAGCAAGGGAGAGAGAGAGGGTCTCGGGCTATTGGCTAGGCGTAGAGGAGAAGAGGGCTCCGACGGAGGACTGACGACGGCGTCGAGGTGTGGGTGGTGGCGAACGGCGTCAGTAGCGGCGTCGATATAGAGAAACCCGAGAGAGAGAGAGAGGTGAGGCCTGAAAACTAGAAAAGCAAAGAGATCGGCATGGGGGCTGGGAGAGAAGGAGGGGGTGGCCGTCGAGGTGAGGTGGCGGTAGCATGGTGGGGTCGTTGGCGACGGGCTGTGCGCGGCAGAGGCGTGAGGGAGAAGAGGGATTGGGGAGGGGAGGGGGAGATGGCTGTTGGGGGAAAGGAAGGTGGGGAAAGTGGAAACACGCGTGTTTTAAATTTTATTAGCTTTTCTGGCGCTTTTGGTTCACCGCTAATAAGAATTAATTGTTCGTAAAAGTCCAGCAACGATATTTGCTGCAAATAGACCTACTGCAGCCATTTTCCTATTTGACGGAAATAAAATACCACTACAGTAATAAAAGTTTTTGCGACAACAAAAATCACTGCAATATGTATAAAGGTCACTGCAAAAAAGTAAACAGTAAATTCTCCCTCAGCATTTTCCAACTTCGCGTTGGGCAAAATGGAAATCACTGTAAATAAAGACTATTTGCAACTATTTTTTTTTATGATGATCTTAAAATCACTTGAAAGGGTCTATTGCAAATTAAATCATATACAGTTTTGACTTGCAAATAAATAAACTTAATTGGAGAACTAAATAAATGAGTAAATTAATTCAGTTCTATTAGGTAGAAGCAATCTTGTGTACCAATTGTGCACCAAACACTGGCTTTTCATATTTTTTTTATTTAAAAAAAAAAGAACTCAAAAAAATAGGAATTCACAGAGGAGAACGCCGGAGCCTAGCCCCACCTCACGATCCCTCGAAGCCACTGCCATCCTTCTGTGGTAGCAACTGCAGCCACGTTACTCCTCGTTCGACGTCCACCACCACGCACAGAGGAAGCTGACTAGCAACCGCCGCGATCTCCTCCAACTCCTTCTAAACCCACAACAAAACCAAAGTCAAAAGAGACCAATTAGTTGTACCGATCGACGAAGAAACACAACGCAAAATGAAGCTAGTTTGGTCTCTTGAGACTGCATCCTTCCCTTTTTTGTTTTGAATCTTTAATAAATTCTATTGCCGCCCAGATTATAGCATGGCAAGCCAACCCACAAAAGAGCCCCAATCGATATATGAATTCATTATCAAGGTCATCTCTTGCATGAAAGCGTTGGCCTTTTATGATAAGTTGACTTAAAAAGATTTAGCTTTTATCATTTTACCTGGGTTTCTCTAGAATAAAAGCGCATTCTTTACATGGGTATTCTTTTTTCCAGACTTGGGACTTCATAGGGATCATACAGTTTATAATAGTCGATTAGTCAAGTAGAAAGTACTAAAAGAATTGTTAAACGTCTCAGAGACATTATAGAAGTGTTATATATGGTCTCAGGGCATTATTACCAACCCAATGATGGATTTCGAATCTTGTCTATTAGAAATATTTCTCATGTGTAGGATCAAGACAACTACAACGTCCCAGAAACCAAACAGCACTGAAAAACCAGATTTCACAGACAGTGAGACGGAGAGAGCTAAATTGTGACCAAAGAACTGAACAGAGGTCGAGAGCTCAGTTGAGAAAAAATGCTTACACAAGCCAAAAAGACATTGGTTACCCAAGATCGTCTTTAAAAAAGGGGTTTTGGGGTTTCAGATCTCAGTGGCTTTGGTCTCAGTGCTTGTGAGGGAAATAGTGAGTGACAGAAGCAACCAAAGGAGAGAGAAAGAGAGAGAGCGAGAAGAATGGCATTGACGGACTAGGCCAGTGGGAGAGGACTTGGAGAGAGAGCCCCAAAAGTCTCTCTTCAATGAAACGCTCCATTTTATTTTCCACATCAGCGTTCGGTGCACAATTGGTCAGCGAAATAGCCTGACTCAAGAATTTTTCAAATTAATATAGGTTATTACGAGCGAGAAATTTACCTCGACATCCTCAAAGAAGATAGGGATTTCCTCTATAGCCATACTGGCACTCGCACGTGATAGGCCACGACGTTGGAAGAGTGGACGTGAAAGACCAACGGACTGGGTTACATACAACAGTTGCAAACGGCTATATGCAGCGTGCAGCGTTGCCTTGCCCATTCCAATAGCGGTCGGAGCTAGTATAGGAGTTTGCTTTATTTCCACGTTGTTGCTTCCGTTATTTACTTAGTCAAGTCTCTTTTCATTCTGTTATTTGTTTACTTAGTCAAGTCTAGAATTTCGGTCATGTACTCATGCTGCCGTTGTTAGCTATCAATTTCCTTTTATTTCAGTTGGTTTGAACGTGGCTTTGCTGATTTAAGTAGCCAATGTTTTCATTAATGACAGTCAAGTATTTTGCATTCAAATTGTGGTACTTTCTCACTCAAAGAGGAAGCTATTTATCTAAGTGTGGTACGTTCTCACCCGAAGAGAACATTTGCTTAAGCATTATCTGTGTCTGGGACCTATCAGCACGAAACGGTAAAGTTTCGCCTGCTCGTGCTATTCCCAATAGTAGGATAATCCCAATAACAATAATAGGTCGAGCGCTTGTATTCTCTTGCCGTCATGCTTTTCATTGTAGAAAGAGAATGGAAAGAAGTATTGTCAAGCCCCCAATCCAATACCACTGGAACAGACATATTTAGATTCGGTTCTGTGAAATTGTTCTCAAACCAATCCTGGTCAACCAAAAATACATAGTTGCAGTACTCCCTACTACTGCCATTACTACTTAATTTTCGGCTCTATAGTTGTAGTGAATGCATGGAGATTATAAGCGATTGTTGTTTGGCAACAGTTTGTGGCGTTGCAACGATTTCCATTTGTGAATGGAGATCTGTCACAAGGGGATTTGCACCCACCATATGAAATCGATTGATCGAACAAGGACCACATGGAGGCATAGTTGTTGCAACCCATGGCAAGGAAGCTGTTGTTGTTGTCGGAGAAGGCGAAAGGACTTTTCTCTAACTTTAGATTATTAATTGTGCCGTTCGTGCCTTGGTACGTACAGCTCAAAAATGCGGGATAATTGACGAGAACTGTGAGTGCAGCTATGTCAATCTCCAGTACCTCTAGGTTGAACATCTTCAAAAAGGGCTTTGGAAATCCCAGATGATCATAAGAGTCATTTCTGCAGACTATTTCAAACCAATCTCCGACGTAGCAACCATTTCCGATTCCAAAAGGGTATGGAATGCTAACGTTATTCCCACAGTGTTCTGGACATGAACTGTTTATTACGTTCGATGCTCGCGCGAATGCATTGACTGAGCACATGACTAACACAAGCATCCGAAACAGTAACATTTGCAACGCCATGCATATAGATCTCTTTCTACGATGATTATGATCAATTATTAAGGCCAAAGCCTCAGATCGGTTTATATTGTACTTTCTTCAGATATTTCAAAGCTGGAAGTTGCCTATGGTTATCCGAATATATAATTTCTTTGAAAGTTGGCTACTTAAGCTGTCGGAAAAGTCAGTCGTTTCAAAGGTACTTACTGGCCAGAGAAAAGGAAAAAAATAGTTCCAAAATAATTAATGCTAAACTTAGGGTGAGTTTGGATGTTGAAGTGAGTTGAGTTGAGTTGAGTTGATATAATAAAATATTGTTAGAATATTAGTTTTTAATATTAAAGTTGTTTTGGGATTTGAAAAAGTTGAATTGTTTATTATATTTTGTATTGGGATTTGAAAAAGGTGTAATGATGAGTTGAGATGAATTGAGATGAGTTGGGATGAGTTTAGCATCCAAACGCAGCCTTAATATCAGTAGGTCCATTCCTTATAAAAAAAAAATGGAATTTGAAAAATTGAAGGATTCATTTTAGTACTTGTAGGACATAATTATAATTTCTATCTCCCAATCTCTAATGTTCACTCAAAGTTTAGTCCATATTGAATTGAGGGCTACTTAATTAGATACAGAAATTATCTCACATCATTATAATTTTTTTAATTTTTTATATAAAATATAATAAATAATTTAATTTTTTTAAATTTTAAAATAATAATAATATTAAAAAATAATATTTTATTCAATTTATTTAAAACTATCTCATTTTATTTCAACTCATTATGAAAATGAGTATCCCATCGCCACATATACCCCTCCTTTCCCTTTCCTCTCATAAATTATCTAATGTAGTACTTGTCTTGACTCAAGTTGCATTGAACTAACCATGCATCATGCATGACTGTCATAGGTTAGTAGCTAGCTAGGCCGGCTCTTGTACTAAAGATCGTTTCGAGGAAAGTTTCAGGCATTCCAAAAATATTTGAAAGTATTTTGAGAATTTGTATGAGATTAGGTTTCGAAAAATAAGGGAAATCTTTTTTTGAATAAAAGACTCTCTTAAAATAAGTATTGTATTGAAATTTATGAAAGTGAATAGATAAAATTAAAAATTTATTTTAATTTTGTTTTTTAAGTTATTTTTTGTTTTTAAATTTGTATTATTTTTGTGTTTGATAATGACTAGGTAATGATTAAAGTCTCGTTTAGATAATGAGATGAGATGAGATGAGATGAGAAACTGTGAATAGTAGTGAAATATTTTGAATTAAGATATTTATTAGGTTTTGATAAAAGAGAAAAAATTGAATAAAAATTCTATAATATTATTATAATATAAATTTTTAACGTTATTTTTATTTTGAAATTTGACAAAAATGAATTATTTTTGTGTTTTGTTTAAAATTTAGGAAAGTTGTAATTATTAAGTAATAATTACATCAAAAAATTAAAGATTTGAAATTAAAAAGTATTTGTATTTGAGTGATGTTTGAGAAGGAGATGAGATGAGATTGAGATCCAAATGAGACCTAAATGAAAAGTTGAAAATATGAAATAATTTTTTTTTAATATTTGAGTAATATTTAAGAATAAAAACGTTACGAGAAAATTTGAGAAATGTTAATAAATTTTGGAAACAACTTAGTTGCCAAACATGGTTATTAATTATATTTGAATTTAAATACCAAAACAACTGGTTAAGATATAGTTAATTAGCTTTCCTTACAATCATTACAAAACTTAGTTCCATCTAGCTAATAGATCATAATTAATGTTATGAAATTTACCACTTAAATAAACTACTTTTATCATGCATACTTATAAGTTGGGCTTATCATGTTTGGTCCAATTTATATAAGATTTTTAAATAAAGATCAGAATTAGTGGTATGGAGACCTGATGATCTCCCAACAATATCTCTTATAAGTTATAACTCGAGGTAAAAGAGAAGACAAATGTGGCCAAGAGATAAGATGAATGTTTTTTTTTTTTTTTTTTTAGAATAATCTCTTTCGACTTTGTCAAGGAGGAAAAGAGTACATTCAATAATCTACCACGGGATATCTGCACGCCTCAATGATATCTGCAAGTCGTCTTTAATTATATATATCCCCGGAATAACTCGATCATGAATTTAGAGAATAAACGAAAGTTTCGTGTTTGTTTGAGATCAGTTGATGTTTGATGGAAAACAAAGTATATCGGTTTATAATTTAGAATATTGTATCATAGCATTAATTGCAGAGAAAAATTAGATCAGGATACCCATGGGTCATGTAGTCATGCGTGCTAGCTAGCTGCATGCACCAGCTGTGCGATGTTAATCATGTACGTAGGACATGATGTTATTGTACGTTTGACTGCATGCATGGTTTATTATTTCATAATTAATATGTAGAGTAATTCTTATTGCAATCTACAGATGGAGGACTGCTTTGCAAGCCTAATTGAAACGCAGTGTTTTGTTAAAACGCAGTGTTTCATCAGTCTCATTCCTAAAGAGAGAAAAACCTTCCTTCGCACAAAGAGAAAAACCTTCCTTCACACTCTCAAATCTCTCTCTGTGTGAGAAGTTGAAATCCATCACACTCAACTGTCATGGTAACTGCATGCTATGCCGATTATGTTTTCGTTAAAACTTTTTTTCTCAGTAAAACACAAATCCTGCTCATCTTGTTGATGAATGGCTACAACCAAAAGTCTTTAATTTTTCGATGAAAAACTTGCTATACATTGAGGGACTACATTGTACATCTCAGGTCAAGTTTTTTTTCATTCTCTTTCTTTTGGCTGAGTCACAAATGAGTAAATGAGAAATCTGCACTCTACTTGTTTGTAAAAATTTGTGAAGGGTTCCATACGGTTCCATTCCCATTCGTGATGTCATCTGGAAAAAGTTTAGCCAGCCCAAAGTCTCTAATTTTTGGGTAAAATTCTTTGTCCAAAAGTATATTACTAGCTTTAATTTCTTTTATAGTGGGAAAAGAGGACGAAGATGCAGAGGAAGTGGAGATGGGTGAGAGAAGAGAGAGTTGGAGGGTGAGAGAGAGAGAACCATTGGAGAGACTTGAGAATTCTATCGTATGACGGAAGAAGAATCGCTGGAGGTAAAATATGTTAAGGACCTTTTTGACATTTCAATCCGATTTGAGGAGTAAATGACCAAAAGCCCACCTGTCCGCACGCAGGCCTCTCAACTTGGACTGTACCTAAGAATACCCATTTGTGATAGATTATTTATTACGAAAATAATTATTTAAGATAAAAATAGATTAATTTTAACAAAAAAATAATATTTTTTATAAAAAATATCTCGTCAGTAAGTTTTTTGTAGTGATATTTAGGCCGCCATGCATGCTTACTTATAAAGACTGAATAGATTATAGTTTCTTTCAGCCAATAATATCATATATATATATATGTATGCAATTAATTTGAGCTTGGTTTCAGTATTTTTCAAGAATAATTGTTTGAATTAATCCAATTAGTACGCGTGATAGAACTAGTCAAGTTATAATTGGGTCATGAGTACGTACTACAAAACAACAGTCTTTGGCTCCATATATAATATTTCATGCATGCCTGATGCCTTATCTCGATCCCATGCATGCATGCAAGCATGGAGCTTTGCATCTGAATGTATACGCGTGCATTAATTCAGTATATACCCTCATGCTGACACCTCTTTGCATGATCTGGATGGAACTCATGACACATTATAATTTGCTTGTGCACCTTTTTTATTGTACTTGACCAACCTGCATTTTGCATGCATATATAATGGGATCGGACTTAGAATGACATGCAAGACCAAGCTGCTAGCTAGATTGATCATGAATTGAATGGTCCTATATATATATATATATATATATGTTGGTTAGCAGGTTGGCTTTCCTAGCCCACTTAGACCTAGCTAGCTCGGATATATTAATTAATTTGTCCTCGTCATTGCTCATGTCGTACGTACATTGCATTAATAAATTAATTTCCAATATTGCATGATATATTGCAGCGACATTTTAAATGAGAAGTTGCCACATCAAATTATCGGTCAGTTTGAACTTTATAATCTACGTTCGCATGTAACGTAAAATTTTAGTTCTCGCTAAAAGAACCGCTTAATTTTTAACACTCTCCATATTTGAATGTACAATAGTTCACATGCGGACGTTAATAATACCCACAACAAGCACAGATCACGTGGATTAAATTCAAATGTATTATTTAAAACGTTCGCACGTTTTGTTGATGATCTCACAAGTGAGGTGATCCATAATTCACGCGAGAAATATCTCGCCAAATTTTCCATTTATGTTCGCACATCCAGGTTTTACATTCGCACGTCCATGCATCTACGTTAGGACGTTACAATCTAAATGTTCGAACATAACTATCTCAGTTTCTCTAACAATTAACGCGGGAAAAGATCCTACCAACTTCTTAAACACGTTCGCACGTGTAACTCAATGTGCACACGTATATATGCATTGTCCGCATGTCAAAACAAAACGTGCGCACGTATATTTGTATTGTTTGAATGTAATTTACATATTTATATATTTTTTAACCAATATTGGTTTATATAAAAATAGTGTTTATATATTTATAACTTTATATATTATTAGCTTATAATATGTACGTACATAACATTACTTGTTAATTACACTTTATTAAACTAATTAACAACACTAGACTAGTATATATAGTATATATACTAGTACATAATGCATAAGTTTAATCTATATATAATATATTATTTAGTATAAATTATTTAAAATTTATTTTACAGATGTTCGAATGTTTCAATATAACGTTAGCATGTCTCGAACATCTAGTGACAAACGTTCGCATGTACCAACATAGCATTCGAACGTTACAAGAATTAAATAATTAGACGTTCGATTGTTATGATTAAAGCATTCGGATGTATTTCTCTCTCATCCCTTGATGTTCGCACTTTATGTGTATAAAAGCTCAAGTCTGAATGAGAAACGATACTTTCAACTTTCTCCCCAAACGCACATCCGCTCGAACCATCGCTAGAACCGTCATCGCTGCCATCAAACTCCACCACAAACGTCACAAAAGAGGTAGGCATCATTCTTTAACCTTTCGGTAAAATTTTTTTAATGTTTAATGGAGCTTTCGGTGGTTCCCGAAACCAATTGGTGGCCGGACCGTATAAAGCTTTCTTGAAATTTATACTTCATTTCTAAGGTGGCTTTTGGCCAATTTCATTGTGTTTGAGGTGTTTGAAATGACAGAGTCGACTCACCCATTTCTGTATCATAACATTCGAACGTTAGCTTCTAACGTACGAACATTATATCTTCCAACTGAGGAAGATGACATACACGTTCGCACGTGAATCATATAACGTGCGAATGTCATATAGTACGTGCGAACGTATTGAGTATGAATGCGAATGTAAATTTTACATATGATCATTCAAACTCTTGAGAGGCACATACGTGCGAACATTATTTGTAATTCGTGCAAATTTAAAACCTTTCAGTTGCCATAAACTAAATATACGTTTGAACCACTAGTTATGTACGTTCGCACGTATTATTAAATACGCTTCCTCACGTGCGAACGTGATATGTATTATACGTTCGCACGTGTATTTGAGCAGTCACGTTCGAACGTGAGAAAGCCTTACATTGGAATGCTTATACTAGATAAATCTAACGTGCAAACGTAATAACCAAAATGTTTGCATGTATTATAAGCTTATCTTCCAAATGTTATATTTTACGTTCAAACGTGTACCAAAAATAGTTTAGATTACAGTACATAATATGCATCATAATATTAATATTGCTCATCTTTTTTTCTTTCTTTCAGGATATAGCTCATTATCTGACTACTAGAAAAAGGGGGAGGGAAGGAACTAGCAAGGACACACCTCAAATTGGGACTCAAACAGTGATGTCTGAACTAGAAGTCATAATCAACCACTTTCACGAACTCATATGGGAGTAGAAAAGCATTTGAGATGTGTTCGTTATGAGAGACTGGATGAGTATCTGCACATTGAGGGGTATCATATATCCCACAATTGTTCAGGATATTTATATGTAGATGTGCTCCATGCCTAAGTATGCATCTTCTCACACCATGATTGTATGCGGTGTTCAGTTAGAGGTCTTAACCGATGTCATCGCTGAGCTTTTAGGGATCGATCGCGTAGCTGATGAGGAGGATGGCGAGCGAGATGAGAATTTCTACATCCTCACTGGGACTGATCGAGACTGGATCGATAGGAAGAACTCCTTCAACCAGGTACAGCTTCTCCATTTTTTCCGCATATTGCATCCTATTGTTGCAACAAATGTGGATCATGTGCAATGTTTTGAATTTCATACAGTATCGGCCGGTACGGTCGAAATATTTCATTTCTATGACGTAGCTAGTATAGAGAAGGGTATAGTTTCTTACCGGTCAAAATTTCGGCCGTTTCGGCCTGTACTGACCTATATTTCGGTCCGTACTGGCTGATATTTCGGCCTTTACTTTTTTTTTTTCATTTCTTTAAATTACAAACTCATTTTTTGACCCCTCAATTTAGACTAGACTATTTATAATTTATATATATACTATTCTTTTGGAATAGAATTTATTTATATATAGACTATTTCGAAACGGTATCCGAAACTATACTGGTATTGAAATATCTCGTTTCAACGCCTCGACTGAAACGGTCACTAGTATGGTATTCAAAACATTGATCATGTGGGACATAAGGTCACATTTAGCAAGAAAACGTACACAGTTCCTTACATGAGTGGCACATGGAGACCCCATCGACTTGCCAGTTCATATTTTTGAGAGGATCCGTTATGAGGCGAGCATCGTCTCCACGGACAACCTCTCATATGGAGTCTTCATTACCAAGCTATTACTGGCCCAGAGTGTGCAACCTATGATTGAGGAGTGGATGATAGAATAGATAAGCCCCATCGATATTACCACACATTGTTCAAGCATTGGACAGGGGAAAGGGCATGCTCGACGTCAGCCTGACCTTGTACTAGATCTTGTTGCTCCGACCCAATCTGAGCTCAGTGTTGGGAGAACTAGTTAGCCGTTGACGGGTACATCTATGGGAGATGCGCGGCCTACTTGGGTTGATGCGATAGTCTCGGATATTACTGCACACATCGACCGAAAGATCACATCAGTAGAACAGAGTGTTGGAGAATTTGTCACCGATGTTCTCTATCGGATAGATATCCTAAATATGTAACCAACAACTTATGAGTATTTTGTGCTTTATTTTTATCATATGTAATGAACAATATTATTTAATATATCTAGTGTTTTTGAATTCTAATTCTCAATCTTTTTTAATGTTAGCTTATACAACTTTAATATTAAATCACTGCATTTCAACTCTCAATCTCTTTTAATTTGAAATATCCAACTTTAATATTAAATCAATTAACGTTCGCACATGAGAATCAATAACGTTCGGTTGGTGCTAAAAATTTTCACTTTCACACGTAGATGGGTCCCACGTTGGAATGTCTAGGGAACGTTTTAATGTTAATATGTATATGTTCGAACGTAATGTAATTTATCAGCTGTCTTCAGTGACGGTTTGAGGTAGTGACGGTTTCCTCAAACCGTCACAGAAAATGCTTTTTTGCGACGGTTTAGGCATTGTCACAATTTTCAAACTGTCACAAAAATTAATTTTTGTTGTAGTGTTTTCAACGACCCAGATGCTTTAAATCAGTCAAGACATAACTCAGTAAGTTTCTTTATTTAGTTACTCTATCATCTCCTCTCATTTTTTTTTCGAAGAGTTTTACCTACTGTTTGTTGGTTGCTGAGAAAACAAAATCATATGATTACAACTTATTTCAAAGTTTTTGGAATTGTTGGTGCCTGTATGAAGGTGGATGTGACATTTTTACTACAGGTACATAATCTAGCGTTGCTCTTTTATAAAGTAGCTATGACATGTTTTTATGCTCTTCACTTCTAGCTAGTTTGCTTTCTGGATAAAAGGTTATCATGTTTACATTCGAACATTATTTAATTCATGTTCAAACATTATACAATATTTACATTCGAACGTTCAGCCGTTACATTCAAACATTCAGTCGTTATGTTCGAATGTAGATTTATACATTTGAAGTTTAGTAACATGCAAACATTTGTTGGTACGTTCAAACGTACTTGTTGTGATAGAAATCAATCGTCACCAAAAGTTGATCACGTTTGAATCTTAAATTGAACGTTGGTTCAGAAACCATCACAAAAAACGTTTGAACAGTAAACTGACAGAATATTTATTTTGTGACGTGGTTGTTGTGCCGGTACGGTGGATGATTTTTAACCGTCACAAAAAATATTTTTGTGACGGTTCCATCCGTCATAAAAATTACAATATGTTGTAGTGCATCGAACGTAATAAACAGGTCATGTCCAGAATACTGTGGGAATAATGTAAGCATTCCATGCTCATGTCGTACGTACGTTGCGTTAATAAATTAATTACCAATGCATGTATGTCAATATATATATTTTTATAGGAAATAGATATCATTTCATTCATTCCATAAGGAAGTTACATCTGTGACTCAAAATTACAAGTCAAACTAAATTTTGTTGAAAACTTCTCGTACGCGAATTTCTGTGCGACGGCATTGTCTAACTTCAAAGACTCTCAAAAGAGAGTATCACATCCCAACCCCCCTATCCTCCAAAGGAAATGGGTATCCAACCATCCAGCTATGGACATAAGTCCAAAAGCCTATTTCATCTTTATTAATAACTAGACAACAAAACACAACAAAACCCAACAAAACGGCCACCAGATGGCCCGCCAACCGCAAGCATCGGCTACACGAGACCAGATGGCACGAGCACCCAGCACTCGCACGAACCACACCATCGGATTTACAACCACCAGCTGTAGCATCGCCCGCCATTCTCGACCAACTCTAGCCCCAAATTGCATCCAATCTAGTGGCTCGACATCTCATGAACAAAAAAATAAAAACCCAAACAAAACAAAAACACCAACAAAAATACCAACAACACACCAACATTAAGTCGGAAATATAGAAACAGAAACAACACAACAATCACCAAACACACAGAATCGGAAAGCATTAAAGGGCATCTGTGGAGGTGCGTGAATCACACGTGCCAATGTGGGAAGGAGCCAATCGGCCGGTCAAAGTAGTGCCAGTGGACTGGGCCCTGAGCTGCTACACATGGCACCGACGCAGCGTGATATGCGGTGGCTCGACTGTGCCATGCGTTCTCTGTGATCCGCTTCGAGTGGTGCCCAAAGCAAACGGTTGCAAGTCGGCGGGTGAGGGTTCTCCCGGTGGTGCGCGTGTAGGAAGATGGTCACCGGAGAAGCTTAGATCGACTACCCTCTCCTTATTCGGCCGAAAACCTAAAAAAGCAAAAAAAAAAAAAACAAAAAACCCGTCCAAGACGGCGGTAGAGAGGGAGGAGAGGAAAGGGAAGAGGAAGCCAAAGCTCCCCCTCCCCCAACAGTGGTCGGACGAGAGAGTTTTAGAGAGAGAGGGTCTAGCTTTTGACGAGGGGTAGAGAAAACTCAGAAAGAGACGATGGTGGTGGATGGTTTACCAACAACGAGAGAAGATGGAACCTACAATGCTACAATTTCTAGAGTATGGAATCTGAAGGTTTTGCTAGTCCGTGTAGCAAGAACGAAGCTCGGGATGGGTGGATTGCAGGGGTAGACGAAAAATATGTATGTCAATATTAATTGCAGGTCAAATTATCTGGAATAATACTCTAAAATAACTGTTAAGGTCATGATGACTAGCTAGGCTCTTCAAAGTAATTTAAACTAAATTTTATTTAAAAAAATATTATTTTTTCTATTTTAATTACGTACCCGCGGCCTTTCTAAATCTCCCTATATCTCTTTTTTTTTCTTTTTTTTCTTTTTTCCTATTCTATTAATTAACTACTTTTTTTAAATTATATTTTTATTTTTATTTTTTTAACCATCATTTTTTCACAATCTATTTTTACTTAATATTAATTTTCTATTTATTTAATTTCCTCAGCATGAGTAGTAGTACTAGAAGTTGCCTTTATTGAGTCAAAAAATCCACAATCGAGCGTGACGTTCAAGAATCGAGAGTCGACTGAAAGTTAGAAATTTTAGAACAATCTTTGTCAAGTCCATGCAGTCGTTGAAAGGAAAAGACTATGTTTGGCGCCCATGATAAATAAAATCGAAAGATTATTACTTTTTACAATATTTTCTTAATTTGGACTTTGTCAATTCCAGAGGTTGAGATGAAAAGTTAATTACTGTATGTACACTGTACACGCGGCCCCGGGAAAAAAAAAATTAAAGTTTCTTCATTAATTATTTCTATTTTTAAATCAATTATAAACTCCGATCAAACCCCAATATTTTTTTAAAATAAAATGATCTATGACTTGAAAGCATTTCATCTCATCTCATCTTATCTTATTATATCATTACAATTTTCTTAAATTTTCACATAAAATATAATAAACAATTCAATTTTTTCAAATACCAATTCAAAATTTTCAAATCTCAAAATAATAATAATATTAAAAAATAATATTCTAACAATATTTTTTTTAACTTTTATTTTTTATCTAAAACTATATCATCTCATCTCCTCATCTAAACCGGTGATAACCAAAGTACCACACGACCCTACTAAATTGAATTAGCCTGAACGAATAATTATTATGAGCCAATAATCACTAGTTGAAAAAGTCTTTGCTTCTGTAAAACACAAGCTATTGAGTGACTTCTAAAACAATCAAGGGTGTCAAAGTAATCTTCCATATGAGTTTTTATAGTTCTATTTTGATCTTTTTTGTGATGATTTCTAGGAGCAGAGAAAAGCACATCATGAATCAAACCACTGAATATGTTTGTTTTGAGATGTCATATTCTAGTTTATATCTGAATATGGTATAGCATTATTTCATTTGATTCCAGTTATCTCATCCAATATTAATTTATTCATTTGATTCCAATTATCTGGTCAAAAATTATTTACTTGCATTAATTATTCAATTATTTAAACTTATTTCCGCTCCTTTTGGTATCACAGAGAGAGAGAGATATATATATATATCTCTTCTCTTTATATATATAATGAGGCTATGAAACGGAAATTTCTTGTTTTAACAGAAATTTCTTATTTTAACAGAAATTTCTTGTTTTAACAGAACTACAATAATTTTAATTGTTTTCTCGTTAACTTCCCGTTAAATCTGTCTGGGTCATCGAAAGGACAAAGATCTTAACAGCTTGAATCCACCTCTTCATCTTCTCGTCCAATGAGTTCCACTCAATCCTCTGAACCTCTTCAATGCTCAATTTCTCTATCCCCAAAATTGCAAGACATTCATCCAGGGCGTCGTGGCGGGCGCTACTGTAGACCTGAATGCACTCCTTCTCGTAACTGGAGTGAAGCATACGGCTGGCAATCTCTTTCAGCACGATGACTGCTTTGGTATCAATCAAATCGACAGATACGTCGTTGCCCATGTTGGCGCCGCGCTCGTGGTATGGTTGGGTGGCACTACGGTCCTCCTTGCTGAAGCTCTCGAAATCCTCGTAGATTTCGCCATCGTTGACAGGGAAGGAGAGCGCGGCCCGGCGGATCGTGGTCTCCCTCTCCAAACCACCTTTGTAAGTTTCTTCAACTTATCTAATTCTTCATGCTCTTGTGCTTGATATTATGTTGTATGTTTTCCTTACGTTTTGCTCTGTGTTTTGTTCTGGAGAAATAAGAAGCAACGTTTGATATTTTTTTGTAGAAATGGATTCTGGGTTGTGATTGAAGCCATGAGAATGTTGCTGCAGAAGAATTTTTGGGTTATAGTGTTATTGATCATAGGAGTTGTTGGAGATAATCTGTATACTGTGAAGGGTCGTACACATCGAATTATGTTGGATACAGATGTCGATACCAATGATTTCTTTGCTCTCTTGTACCTCTTGAAGCAAAAAAGATCAGAGTTTGAGGTGGAGGTGAGTTCATGATTAATCTTTTTGATGTGACATCAAGTGACTGAATTTCTGCCATTTTCTAATGGTGATCCAAAACTTATGAACGACTTTAATGTTAATTTCTAATTTTGCATTCTAATTGAGTTTGTTCTAGCAATACGAGTGAGTGCTTTAGAATCTTGATTATTTCTGTAGTTTTGAAGACGCGGGATTTTTTTGTTAGATTGCTTTCGTGGATGTTGCAGTTCATACTTTCTTTTTGATGTTGATGAACTATGACTTGGTAGACTGTTCCTTCCAGAAACTCAGTAGTCCAGCATTTTAGTTCCAAAATATTATATTTCCAAGGTGAATTATGATATGTTAGCAGTGTAAAATGTGTGTTATTTACACGGGCTTGCAAGTAGAATGACTTATTCTGAAAGCAACTAATCCATTTCAAGTTTTAAACGCACCAAGGAATGTTTATGACTGGTATAGCAGATAGTGATAATTGAACAAACATGCTGCAGGGAGTCACTATCAACACAAATGCATGGACTAATGCTGGGCATGCTGTGAATTAAATCTATGACATTCTTTACATGATGGGTCGTGATGACATTGCTGTTGGAGTAGGAGGTGAGGGTGGGATACTAGAAGATGGTACAATTCTCCCTGATGTTGGAGGGTATCTTCCTATTATTGAACAGGTGTGAAGAAGTTTCTGTGATCATTTCGACTAAATGGCTTGCTATATAGCTCAATGTTCTAAATCCCAGTCTAAAAGCCATAATGAGTCCACTTATTAATGATATAATTGTACACTACTTGTTATGTGAATGGTTCTAATATGTGTTTAACATATCAGGGAATCACAACTGGTGGGTATTGTAGATATAGACAAGTTATTCCTGTAGGCCAAGGAGGGCGACTAGATATTAATACCAACTATGGAATCCGGAAAGCTTTCCTACCTCAGGTATGAACTTGCACAGTAATTGCAATCTGGAATGAAATCTTTGTTCCTTGTACTTGTTGGTCCAATTCCCCATAAATTATAACATGTTGATATACTTCCCATAATGATTCCATGGACTTCTTGCCTCTATAAGTTGACAGTGGTCCTGAGAAATTAATGTACACTATATTAGCTGAAGTACTCGATTCATTTTTCAGTTTTTATAGCAGCTAGAATTGATTGTGTTCGCCATCTTATACTATCAACTCACTTCAAGCTTAGCAGATAATGCTTTCATTTTGATTTCTTTCCCCTTTTTTTTTGTTGATTAAATAATTAAGCTTAGCTAGACCCCATTAATACAGATTGGTTAATTAAATAATTATTAATAAAAAATTAGTTCTTAACAAAAAAAAATTAAATATAAACTAACCAAACGTGCATTGCACGTTGCTTTCAACTAATATATACATATATATATGTATATATGTATGTATGTATGTACACTTTATCGATATGAATTTTCTCTCTTTTTTTTCTTCTTTTTTTTTTATTTTTTTATTTTTTTTGTGGAAAGTTTGTATTTAGCTTGTGAGTTAAGTATCCGGTAACACGAGCTACAAAGCTGCAGCGTTGGTTCGAATTTTCGGAAGCAATAGATCCACAACCTCGTGTGCTAGCTTTCAAGATATTGTAATTCAGCCTAGTCCTAGCCCAAGTCCAATCTCATTCGACGTATTTGCCTTATCATGCACCGAAGTCACTTAGAAGCCTAAAGCCCAATCCAAAGTGGGATCTGTAACCTTTTGGGGGTTATGTTACGTACTTGAGCTACTTACTGGGAAGGTTATAGTTTTAGATGACATGGGCCAAGGGACTGGGTTATAGTTGAGGATAAGAGCCAGGCTTTGCGGATGGTTGATGATTGAGCTGCATTATTGCATATTTTACACATTTAAAACCAATAATTTTTAATTGTTTTATTATTTTATCATTGGTTTTAGATGGAAAAATTGATTAAGAGGCATAAATCCAAGTTGTGAATTAAATTGATTAAAAGCATAGTTTATGCTTGATTTTATAACTTGTGATTTATTTGGGGTTCTTCACATGCACAACACACTCTTAATTTTTATTTTTTATTTCTTGTTTAATTTTATTTATTTTAGTTCTTTATCTTATTTTATTTTATTTTATTTTATTTGTCTAAGTTTTATTTTTTATTTAATTTTGCTTGTCTAATTTTTATTTTATTTTATTTTATTTTATTTTTTATTTTTTATTTTTATTTTTATTTTTTGATTTTTTGCACTGACTAAACGACATGTCGTTTGGTAAGCAGACCAAAATGACATGTCGTTTTGAACTAAATTGATTTCTGTCGTCTAAGCTAAACGACGTGCCGTTTTGTCAATAGACGAAAACGACACGTCGTTTTCGTCTTCTTTAACCTCCGAAACCGCAGCCTCGAGCTACAGTGCACTCCGTGCACAGCAGCTTCGAGCTGCAGCTCCAGCCGTCCTCCGCCCACCTGCAACCACCAGCAGCCCCAAACGACACCGGAGATGATCCTCCACTGCCTAGTGAGTCGCCGGCGATCCTCCACGTCCAGCACCAACGCCACTGCACCGTTCAACATCACCATGCATGCCCTGCAGCTACCACCGAGAGTCTTCAGCTTCGAAACCGCAACAGAAGACGCCGGAGATGATCCTCCACTACCCAGCATGCACGAGCCAGCCACCCTCTGCTCAGCTCCACCGTCTGCAGCTCGGCCACTACCTCCATCTCTACCTCTCTACCTCTCGGCTCCATCTCTCTCAGTTAGTAATGGAGGAAAGCAGAAAGAAATAAAAATAAGAAGAAGAAATGCATGCATGCTGGGCAACGAAGCAAACTGGAAGCGGAAATGGAAGGCCATGGAACCGAAAGAAAAAAAAGAGAAAAGAAAAGAAAGAAGAAACACATGCTGGGCGACGCACGCGGAAGCAGAAGAAGAAAAGAAAAAGAAAAAGGAAGAAAGAAAGCATGCGGACGACGTTGGCCGAACGGGAAGAAGAATAAAGAAAAGAAAAAGAAGAAGAAAAATAGAGACGGGCGACAGAGAGAAAGCTGGGAAAGAAAGAAAGAAAAAATAAAAGAAGAAGGAAAGATGAAGCCGACTTTTCTGCATGTGGGAAACAGGACAGCTCACGCACATGGATAGTGTAGATAAGCACTGCAGTGTTGGTTTCTCAAGCCTATAAAAAGGCTTGAGATGAACGAAGAGAGGAGAGTTTTTTTTCTTAGAGTTTTCTTAGAGTGTTTCTTTGAGATGTTGAAGAAGTTTTTCTAAGATTTTTCTTAGAGTATTTTTTGTGGAGAGTTTTCTTTGAGAGTTTTTAAGTTTATGAGAGAGTCTGTGAGGGGAGTTTTATTTTCAGTCAGTTTTTATTTTTCAAATGTTAAGTTTTGTGTAATTCATTTATCATTTCAGAGATCAGTTTTAATTTATAGTCCAGTAAATTTTATTTTTGCAAGTCTTTATTTTCAGTTTTGAGTTTGTTTAGTGAGTAAATTTTCAGTCTTTTTTTTATAAATGTTGAGAGTCCATTTTATTTTTGAGAGTTTACTTTAATTGGAACTCAGATTTTTGGGTTGGAGAACACAGTCTCCATTTCTAAATATCAGATTTATTCCTTACATTGGAACTCAGATTTTTGGGTTGGAGAACGCAGTCTCCATTCCCAAACATCAAGTTTATTCCTTACAATTCCTGTCCTTACTTAATTTAATTTCCTGTCATTTAATTTCCTCGCACTTTTAAATCCTGCACTTTTATTTTACTGTTATTTATTTTCTGCACTTTTATTTTCTGCAATTTATTTTATGTCATTTAATTTTCTGCAATTTTATTTTCTGCTTTAAATTTCTACAATTTAATTTTCTGTCATTTAATTTCTTGCACTTTAAATTACTGCTTTTTAATTTCCCTGCACTTTTAATTTCCAGCAATTTTAAGTTATTGTCTTGTATTTTAATTTTTTTTACTTTTCATCATCCACTCGAAACCAACAATCATGAATCTAGTCCATGACTAGTAAAATTTTCATTTCCTTTGTATTCTCACAGTCATTGCACATATCATCACTTTAATTTTATTCTCTCATCGTAAATATTTTCACTACTTTCATGAGTTTGATTTTTAAGCATTTTCCCTGAGGAGACGATCTAGGAATTTATTCCTAATTATTACGCGACATACTCCTGCACTTGGGATAGCCTTTGTGCTGCTCATTTTTGAGTGAGTCAAGTTTTTGGCGCCGTTGCCGGGGAAATATGCTTGTCGTAAATTTAAACTCGTGATTTTTTATTTTTATTATTAAAAAAAAAATTTGCATTTGTTTATTTGGTGTTCTGCGTGATATATATATAAAAAATTTTTTTTTTTTTTTTTTTCACATACTACTCAGTTGTTTGAATCTTCTCTTTTCTATTTTGAACTAATGTTTCATGCATTGGGTGAGAGACAGTTCAAATAGATTGTGTAGAGTTGCATCAAGCACCAATAGTAGTTTACACAGCTTAGAGACAGACACCTTTCTTGTCTCCTCTACAAGCGACAATTCTGAAACCGAACAAGCCATGGCTGCACCTGCACCACGCACTCTTAAAGATTATTTGCAACCCACTCGCACCACTACACCTTCATGCATTTTGTTACCCAATGATGCACCTAATTTTTCCATAAAGCATGGCATGATGTCAGTAATACCTCAGTTCCACGGGATGGATTCTGAAAGTCCCTACCAACATCTGACAGATTTTGAGTTGGCTTGCACCACGTTCATCAACAGGACCAATACTGATGAATACATTAGGCTTCGATTGTTTCCTTTCTCTCTAAAGGACAAAGCAAAAATTTGGTTTAACTCTTTGAGGCCTAATTCTATTACCAGTTGGTCTGACATGCAACGTGAATTTTTAAAGAAATTTTTTCCTTTTCAAAGAACTCAATCATTACAAGAAAAAATCAGTCAATTCAACCAAAAGCCTGATGAAACTTTCCATATCAGCTGGGAAAGGTTTAAGGATTTGATGAACATTTGCCCACATCATGGTTTTGAATCCTGGAGACTGGTGAATTATTTTTACACCGGTCTCTCTCCAGAATGCAAGCAATTTGTCCAAACCATGTGCAACGGAGAATTCTTTAGCAAAGAACCTGATGCAGCACTATCATTTTTCGACCATCTTGCCGAGAGTGCTCTGCAATGGAACACTCGGACTGATCGAGTTTCATTGACCGCACAACCATTGAGGGCTATTACTGGTGGAGGCAAATATGAGATCAAGGAGGACATTGATGTTCAAAACCGAATAGCTGCATTAACCAGAAGATTGGAGGTCATGGAGACGGAAAAAGTAAGGGCCGTAAAAGCGTGCTCTTTATGCGCTGATTCAAACCACAAAACTCAGGATTGCCCAATCATGCCTGTAATTCAGGAAAATGAGCCTGAACAGATGCAATCAGCTAACTGGGTCAACAGAGCACAAAATCAACCTTTTTCAAATACGTATAATCCTGGGTGGAGGAATCATCCAAATTTCTCATGGAGAAATGATCAGCCTGACCGACCCCTCCCATCTTCTCACCAACCATTTCATCAAGCTGTTCCTCACCCCCAACATCAACCATATCACACTCAGGCTCCCCAAAGCTATCCTTTTGTAGCACCTCCAGGATTTCAGCCTCATGTAGCTGCCCAAAGTTCTCAGCCACAACCACCTGCAAAGAAATCTCTAGATGACAGTATGGCACAGATGGCCAATACACTTCAGCAATTCATACAGATCCAAGCCACCACAAACAATCAAAACACTCAGGCCATAAATGAATTGCGGGGCACCATCAATAAGATGAACATAACACTGAACACTCTGGAGAAAGGGAAGTTTCCAGCACAACCTCAACCCAATCCTCAAGTGTACCGGCAACAACCGCAGCAGGTACATAATGTCTCAGAAGATGTTATTGAGACAGCAAAGGCTGTTCTTACTTTGAGAAGTGGAAAGGAAGTGCCCCAACCGGAGATGACTATGGATAATCCAGAAGCTGCTCCTACACCTGAAGATGTAACGGAGCCTGAAGAAGTTGAAAAAGAACCAGAGGTGGTGAGACCGGAGTCGAAAGAGCCAAAAATTGCAGAAGCTGAATCAAGTAAAGGGTACCAACCTGTGGTTCCCTATCCTCAAAGACTATCAGCTAGCCAAAAAAATAAATACCACTCTGAGATCCATGAAATCTTCAAGCAAGTGAAGATTAATATTCCACTCTTGGAAGCCATACAACAGATTCCTTCATATGCAAAATTTTTGAAAGACTTATGCACGGTGAAGAGGAAACTGAATGTTAAAAAGAAAGCCTTCCTAACAGAGCAAGTCAGTGCATTAATACTGAACGAAACTCCTCAAAAGTATGGCGATCCAGGCTCTCCCAACATTTCCATTATGATCGGTGAGTCACGTATTGGGAGAGCTCTACTTGATTTGGGGAGTAGTGTGAACCTGTTGCCATTCTCAGTCTATGAGCAGTTGGGACTGGGAGAGCTGAAAAAGACCTCTATCATGCTACAGTTGGCTGATAGATCAATCAAGGTGCCGAGGGGTATTGTGGAGGATGTGCTAGTCCAGGTAGACAAATTCTACTACCCAGTGGATTTTGTAGTTCTTGATATGCAACAGCCGGCATCCACTATTTACCAAGCTCCTGTCATCCTTGGAAGACCATTTCTAGCTACGTCAAATGCTCTGATTAATTGCAGCAGTGGAGTTCTGAAGCTTACTTTTGGAAACATGGCACTTGAGTTGAACGTCTTCAATGCCTGCAAGATGCCAGCACATTTTGACGACATAAGTGATTTGAATGCTGTAGAGGGATTGACACCAACAGAATTGATTTGCTCAGCTTTTCCCTTCTCTGATGATGATTCCATTTTTCAGACACCTGAATTTTTACTTGATGAAAAAACTGATCATATTGATGAAAATATCCTTGAGTTTTTGGACTATTTTGCAGATTCTTCCTTACCACTTGAATTACAATTTGCTGGCGCAAAATGGAAACCTCAATTTGAAACTCTATAGCCACCAAGCATACTTAAATCTTCAAAGGAAGAAATTCCCCAGTTGGAACTAAAACCGCTTCCTCAAGATTTAAAGTATGTTTTTCTTGGGCCTGAAGAAGGAATTTTCCCTGTAGTGATTTCCTCGAAGTTAAATCAGAAGGAAGAAGCCCAGTTGATTGAAGTCTTAAGAAAGCATCGAGGCGCAATTGGTTGGACAATAGCCGACATCAAAGGTATTGACGCTGCTATTTGTACCCATAGAATCCATCTTGAAGATGATGCTAGACCAGTTCGTGATGCTCAACGTAGGCTCAATCCTACCATGAAGGATGTTGTCAAAAAGGAAGTACTCAAGCTGCTCGCAGTGGGTATCATTTACCCCATCTCAGACAGTAAGTGGGTAAGTCCAACTCAAGTGGTTCCTAAAAAATCTGGTTTAACTGTTGTCAAAAATGAGAAAAATGAATTGATTCCAACTAGAATGGTGACTGGCTGGAGGATGTGCATTGATTACAGAAAACTTAATTCAGCCACCAGGAAAGATCATTTCCCTTTACCATTTTTGGATCAAATTTTAGAACGTGTGGCTGGTAATGCATATTACTGTTTCTTGGATGGATTCTCTGGTTATTACCAAATTGCTGTAGTACCTGAGGACCAGGAGAAGACCACCTTCACCTGTCCTTTTGGGACCTTTGCGTTTACCAGAATGGCTTTTGGTTTGTGTAATGCTCCAGCCACTTTTCAAAGGTGCATGATGAGTATTTTTTCTGATATGATTGAGGATATTTGTGAAGTATTCATGGACGATTTCTCTGTTTTTGAAAAATCTTTTGAGAATTGTCTACATAATCTTGCTTGTGTTCTTCAGAGATGCGAAGAAAAAAATATTTTGCTTAATTGGGAGAAATGTCAATTTATGGTTACTCATGGCATTGTTTTAGGTCATATTGTTTCTTCTGAAGGCATAAAGGTCGATAAGGCAAAAACTGAATTAATATCTAAACTTCCTATCCCAAGGACAGTTAAAGATATTCGTTCTTTTCTTGGCCATGCTGGTTTTTATAGGCGATTTATTCAGGGGTTCAGTTCTATTGCAAAACCTTTGTGCACTCTTTTACAAAATGACATTGAATTTGTTTGGTCTGATGAGTGCCAAAAAGCTTTTGATACCCTTAAGGAATCGCTCACCACTGCTCCTATTATGCGACCCCCACAATGGGACCTTCCCTTTGAAATCATGGCTGATGCAAGTGACTATGCCTTAGGAGCTGTTTTGGGTCAGCGTGTGAAAAACATGCCTTCTGTGATTTATTATGCCAGCAGGACTTTGAATGATGCCCAGAAAAATTATACCACTACTGAAAAAGAATTGCTTGCAGTAGTTTTTGCACTTGATAAATTTCGGGCTTACATTCTTGGTTCCCCTGTTACTATTTTCACTGACCACTCTGCTCTTAAGTATTTGTTGGCTAAGAAAGATGCAAAACCACGCTTGATCCGCTGGATTTTACTACTTCAAGAGTTCAACATCACCATTAAAGACAAGAAAGGAGTCGAAAATGTGGTGGCTGACCATCTCTCTAGAATGCCACCATCCTTCCCTTCAAAAGTCACCCTTCCTCTTGATGATAGTTTTCCGGATGAGCAACTATTTGTGGTTCACAAAGCTCCCTGGTTTGCTGACATAGTCAATTATTTGGTGACTGAGCAAATGCCCTCTGAATGGTCCATCCAAGATAAGCGCCGATTCCTCTCAGAGGTAAGACATTTTCACTTTGATGATCCATACCTTTTTAAATATTGTTCTGACCAATTAATTCGAAGATGCATTCCTGATGATGAGTTTTCTTCTGTTTTGAGATTTTGTCATATGGGTGCATGTGGTGGTCATTTTTCTGCAAAGAAAACTGTTGCTAAAATTTTGCAAAGCGGTTTCTACTGGCCTTCAATGTTTAAAGATGCTTACAGTTTTTGTAAGGCTTGTGAACCTTGTCAAAAATTGGGATCCATTAGCAAAAGAGACATGATGCCTCTTTCCCCTATTCTCACGTTAGAAATTTTTGACTGTTGGGGAATAGACTTCATGGGACCTTTCCCGGTTTCCTTTGGAAACACATATATTTTATTGGCTGTGGATTATGTTTCAAAATGGGTGGAGGCCGTCTCTTGCAAAACAAATGACCATCGTGTTGTCCTAAAATTTTTACAATCTCTGTTTGCTCGTTTTGGCATGCCCAAAGTTATCATTAGTGATGGTGGTTCTCATTTTTGCAACAAACCATTTTCTACACTCATGAAGAAATATGGTATTACACACCGAGTTTCTACCCCTTATCACCCCCAAACAAATGGGCAAGCTGAATTGGCAAACAGAGAAATAAAAATCATTTTGGAGAAAACAGTCAAACCTAATAGGAAAGACTGGTCAGTTAAGCTTCTTGATGCTTTGTGGGCTTATAGGACAGCTTTTAAAACTAATCTAGGGATGTCCCCTTATCGATTAGTATATGGTAAAGCTTGTCATTTACCTGTTGATATTCAGCATCGAGCTTTTTGGGCAATTAAACATGTTAACATGTCACTTGATGAAGCTTCAGGGTTGAGAAAATTGCAGATCAGCGAATTGGATGAAGCACGTAGGGATGCTTATGACAACGCCCAACTGGCAAAAGAAAGAATGAAAAGTTTGCATGATAAAAAGATTCATTCCAAGAAATTCACAATCGGCCAGGAAGTACTTCTTTACAACTCTCGTTTACATATTTTTCCTGGTAAATTGAAAACTCGTTGGAATGGCCCCTATATTATAACAAAAATTCATTCTCATGGGGCGGTGGACATTAAGAATCCTAACAATGAAGGTACCCTCTTCACTGTGAATGGTCAGCGCCTTAAACCTTTTATTCCAATGAATGATCCAGGTGAAACTCTTCTTGTCCAGACACCTTGTGATTTTTGAGTGCTGTTATTTATCCATTTTTTTTTATTTCCTGTGTTGTGTGGTTGTTTATTTACTTCTCTTTTGCATTTTTTCCTTTACATTAATTTTTTTCTTCTTCGTTAAGCAGTGAGGACACTGCATTGTTTAGTTGGGGGGAGGGAATTGCATTATGTAAAGACGAGTTTGCATTTATTTCTCCACTATGAAACTCTAAAAACGATGAAGAAAAAAATACCATGTCAGCGTCCAGGATTTCCTGGCATGATGAAGTGATACCGACACGCGATTGCACAATGATCGCAAGTGTCCGCTTTGGCAGAGTAGTTATCTTGCCTGTTATCCCATTTGTTTTGCGGTATTTCTTTAGGGATATTGAGTCTTAGAAAACCCGCTTTTGTATGAGTCATTTCTTTTTTGTGTTTGTATTAATTACTTCATTAAAATTCACTGCATATATAAAAAAATAAAAAATCAAAAAATCAAAAATCATTTTTTTTTCTCCTCTTTGCATATGTTCTCATTTGGTGTTCTGCATATTCATATATAAATAAATAAAAAAAAATCATTTTTTTATGTTTATTTGGTATTTTGCGTATTATATATATATAAAAAAAAAAAAAAAATTTAAAATAAAAATAAATAAAATGGAGAGTTGTTCGGACTTGAATACCCAAGACTAATTTTATAAAGATAGAATTGAGAACAGAACAAGTACATAAAAAAAAATAATAAAAAAAAAAAAAAAAAAAAAAAACACAAAAACACATAAATAAATTAACTGCAGACCGTCCTTATGTTTCTCGTAAGCGCTGGACCTCTGCTGTTAATTGCTGATAGTTGTTCAGTAGTTGTTCTTTCTCTTGTTCCAGCTCCGTTAGTCGTGGTTGCAGGTTTTGAGCATACAAATCCACACATTTTTTTAACTCCTTATTTTCTTGTTTTAATATTTTATTTTTTTTATTTTTATCAGCCAACCTTTGCTGCAAATTAGAAATTTGAATTTTAAGTTCATCTACCTCTTTCACCCGTTGCAGCAATCTACGGGACAAGGTAGTAACAGAAGCAGCATATTGGGCACCGAGCATTCTGGATCCTGCAACCACCTCAACATCAGACCGGGTGGAAAAATGTATCTCTGTTCCCTTCATGGCATTAAAGGCATCAGGACAGAAGACAAATGGTTGTGGTGTAATCGGTTCCTGATTCAAATCAGGAACATTGTTGACAGAGAGTTGCTCGGCCAATTGAGAAAATGAAAGAAGTTGCTCGGCTATTTGAGAGAAATTGAAGAAATGTGAGAAATGCAGAGGACTGGTTCTACGTTTCAAAATGATGAGGATAGTCCCTTTTATAAAGACCCCGAGCGCTCAACGCTCTGTGGAAACTAACCCGGAGCTCAATGCCATATAGACTGAAACAATGTCAGTCTAGCCTTACGGCTCGAGGTTCTGAAACGCTGTCGATCAAGAATCTGTAATTAAGGCTCTGCGAAATCTAACTGAAGCAGAGCTCGATGCCATGAAGCAGGGCAGAGCTTGAGGCCTGGGAAAGCTACTAGTCTAGCATTACAGCTTGAATCTGGGAACCAAGACTATGTGATTTATGAGAATTGTCAGACTCCAGGTTCCTTGATTTCCGACCACTGGATGAAAGATTCTCACATGAAGTTGTTCTTCATCCCCAAGCATTTCTCGCCTGTCCAGGGAGTTCTTCTTTAAAATCTCTCGTACATATTTCAAATCTGTTTCTGTTATTACATCGTATTGTTTATTTTGTGTTGTTTCTCCTATTTGCCTCTGAGTGTTTATTTTTTTTATGTTGTTTGTTGATTGTTTTTATTTCTTTATTTTCTGTGATAGCTTTTCTTTTATTGCTCATTTTTTTTTCCTGTATTAGTGTGTGTGCACTGGTTAAACGATATTTTGCCTTAATGCGATATGCACTGTTATGAACTTGATTGACACACACTCCATTTCTATTGATTTGAGCATCTTGGTGGTGTAGTTGAGCGGGATTATTTTATGAAGATTTATTTTCAACCCTGAGCATAGAACATAATTCCTGATGCATCATATTCTGCTTGATGTATGACTTGAAACACCGGGATGCTATATTTATTGAGATAGACTTGGCATGAATTATATATAATGAAGGGAAAATCTCAAACAATATTTTGTACACGCTTACACTCATAGTGTTCTTCATTACTGTTCATAGATTTTACACAGGAGAAGTAAACTACAGGACTACTGAGCCTTTTATATATAAAAAAAAAAAAATGTATCTGTCTCAGTGGTAAGGGCGAACTTGGGATTGTGTGGATTAGGCACACGGTCCTCGGTTTGATTCCCCACTGTTCGAATCCACTTGAAAAAAAAAATAATGGTAATAAAAATAAATAAAGGATTAAGCGGTGCGCTTTCCTTATTAAAGGGCTAGAAACAGTTACCCAAACTTTGGGGGTTGAGTGATCAACCTTTAAACAAAGTTGGCGTGAAAATTGCTAGACCCTTGGGCTTTGAGGTAGTTAGAATCAGAAATGATTAATCTTAAGGTTGAAAAATCCTGAAATAAATCCCGAGTAGTAATGAAGAACACACAGTCGTTTAGCTACACACACACATCTGAGTTTTGAGACATTTTCCCAAATTCTTAATGAAAGATTGTTGAGACAGTCTTGGTGAATATAGCCCCTAGGAGTTGATAGTTATGTGTCGCATTTTGTGAGAATTCATTATTGTGTTTGATTGCTTTTGTTTGGATTTCGAGCTTTATGCAATATTCATCTCAATTAATTTTCACTATTTTGCTCAGAGACTAGCAAAAAGTTAGTTGGGGGGTGTGATTGAGCTGCATTATTGCATATTTTACACATTTAAAACCAATAATTTTTAATTGTTTTATTATTTTATCATTGGTTTTAGATGGAAAAATTGATTAAGAGGCATAAATCCAAGTTGTGAATTAAATCGATTAAAAGCATAGTTTATGCTTGATTTTATAACTTGTGATTTATTTGGGGTTCTTCACATGCACAACACACTCTTAATTTTTATTTTTCATTTCTTGTTTAATTTTATTTATTTTAGTTCTTTATCTTATTTTATTTTATTTTATTTTATTTGTCTAAGTTTTATTTTTTATTTAATTTTGCTTGTCTAATTTTTATTTTATTTTATTTTATTTTTTATTTTTTATTTTTTGATTTTCTGCACCGTCGTTTGGTCAGCAGACCAAAACGACATGTCGTTTTCAACTAAATTGATTTCTGTCGTCTAAGCTAAACGACGTGCCGTTTTGTCTAAAACCAAAACGACATGTCGTTTTGCAATGAGTCGTTCCTGCCATCTGAGCTAAACAACGTGCCGTTTTGTCAATAGACGAAAACAACTCGTTGTTTTCGTCTTCTTCAACCTCCGAAACCGCAGCCTCGAGCTACAGTGCACTCCGTGCACAGCAGCTTCGAGCTGCAGCTCCAGCCGTCCTCCGCCCACCTGCAACCACCAGCAACCCCAGACGACACCGGAGATGATCCTCCACTGCCCAGTGAGTCGCCGGCGATCCTCCACGTCCAGCACCAACGCCACTGCACCGTTCAACATCACCATGCATGCCCTACAGCTACCACCGAGAGTCTTCAGCTTCGAAACCGCAACAGAAGACGCCAGAGATGATCCTCCACTACCCAGCATGCACGGGCTAGCCACCCTCTGCTCAGCTCCACCGTCTGCAGCTTGGCCACTACCTCCATCTCTACCTCTCGGCTCCATCTCTCTCAGTTAGTAATGGAGGAAAGCAGAAAGAAATAAAAATAAGAAGAAGAAATGCATGCATGCTGGGCAATGAAGCAAACTGGAAGCGGAAACGAAAGGCAACGGAACCGAAAGAAAAAAAAGAGAAAAGAAAAGAAAGAAGAAACACATGCTGGGCGACGCACGCGGAAGCAGAAGAAGAAAAGAAAAAGAAAAGGGAAGAAAGAAAGCATGCGGACGACGTTGGCCGAACGGGAAGAAGAATAAAGAAAAGAAAAAGAGAGACGGGCGACAGAGAGAAAGCTGGGAAAGAAAGAAAAAAAAATAAGAGAAGAAGGAAAGATGAAGCCGACTTTTCTGCATGTGGGAAACAGGACAGCTCACGCACATGGATAGTGTAGATAAGCAGTGCAGTGTTGGTTTCTCAAGCCTATAAAAAGGCTTGAGATGAACGAAGAGAGGAGAGTTTTTTTTCTTAGAGTTTTCTTAGAGTGTTTCTTTGAGATGTTGAAGAAGTTTTTCTAAGATTTTTCTTAGAGTATTTTTTTGGAGAGTTTTCTTTGAGAGTTTTTAATTTTGTGAGAGAGTCTGTGAGGGGAGTTTTATTTTCAGTCAGTTTTTATTTTTCAAATGTTAAGTTTTGTGTAATTCATTTATCATTTCAGAGATCAGTTTTAATTTATAGTCTAGTAAATTTTATTTTTGCAAGTCTTTATTTTCAGTTTTAAGTTTATTTAGTGAGTAAATTTTCAGTCTTTTTTTTATAAATGTTGAGAGTCCATTTTATTTTTGAGAGTTTACTTTAATTGGAACTCAGATTTTTGGGTTGGAGAACGCAGTCTCCATTCCCAAACATCAAGTTTATTCCTTACAATTCCTGTCCTTACTTAATTTAATTTCCTGTCATTTAATTTCCTCGCACTTTTAATTCCTGCACTTTTATTTTACTGTTATTTATTTTCTGCACTTTTATTTTCTGTAATTTATTTTATGTCATTTACTTTCCTGCACTTTTATTTTCTTGTCATTTAATTTTATGTCATTTAATTTTCTGCACTTTTATTTTCTGCTTTAAATTTCTGCAATTTAATTTTCTGTCATTTAATTTCTTGCACTTTAAATTACTGCTATTTAATTTTCCTGCACTTTTAATTTCTTGCACTTTTAATTTCTGCACTATTTACATCTTGTGGTGAGACACTAATTTCCCTACTAATTTTGGCGTTGGTCCAAATCTAATAAAAAATTCTTTCTATAAAGCAAAATCAGATGAGTCTTACTCGTTTAAAAGACTTTTATTGGGTTGTCAATTCCTATATAGCTCTTTGGGAGTTTCGAAATTTGCAAAAATGTAATTTTCCGTCTAATTTTTGTTAATAAAGATTTCGCTTCTAATTCATTGGAACTTTTAAAATTTCTTGTATTGTTTATTGGAATTCCAATTGTTTATAAAATGATAGAATAATTCTTTTGGTGGAAGCTTACTGCTCATATGACCCTCTTGACGTAGCATCACCATGTGGTGCCACTTGGTTTATTCAAAAAATTAAAAATACAAACACAAAAGTGGTAGACGGAACCTAAGGTTTCAATCTTGAATGAAAAATACTACTCCATCCAAGGACGTTGTAAAATTAAACTAAAAAATTAACGTGGCTTAGTATGATACAACATATTTACTTTATAGTAAATGGAACTTTACAATTTATTTTTATAAAAATCTTTTTATAAATAAAGTATTTCTCTTTCCCCTTGTGAAATTGTTGGAGAAGACACATTAGACGATAAAATATTTCATATTTGATGCAGATTCAAGATGTTGTAAATAAATATGACATTCTTTTTTATTGCGGATGCTTACTCTCTATTCTTATATTTCCCTATATGTGTGCATATCTTGATTTGTATCCTAATACTATAGGGATGATGCAGATTCTTAGGTAATTTGTGGATTTGGAAGACTGGGTGCAACAAGTACAACATAAAACCAGACCTTGTATCCCTTGCAAGGATAAAGTTGGGATATTCTTAAACTCAGAGATAGATCCTCAAATCCTGGTACAAAGCACATGTTTCAATGTTATGTATTGAATTTCCCAAGCCCTTTTTTCTGCATATATGCCCATTGGAGCTGTACTTGGGAGGCCCGAAGTATCAGAAGTCATACATTCTCAAAGCAACAAACTCGGTATATTGAACGTCACTCTCGAGTAAGTTTCTCAAGTTGATGATTATTTAGTTATTCTGGAGACCCAGTATCTTGCGTCGTTGCAATTGAAGCGCTTAAGATCTACGAAGTTTTACTTCATAGTTCAGCTTACATATATTTCATTGGAAGAAGTACCGTCAAACATGGACTAAATAGGACCTAATGGAGTTGCATCTTGTACATGCAGATATGCAACGACATATGCCTCAATATTTATATATGTATATTACGCATGATCAACACAAAGATTATATATTATGACTATCATTGAGTGAAAGCTATCTAACTTCTTTGTAGAGAAGGAAAGATTGTTGATCAAGTAAAGAGCATTTCCCCGAAGTTTCAAGATGGTTTAAAAGAATTCTCAAACAGCGTGCCAGCCCCATAATTGGGGAGGTACATATTGTGTCTAGAGTTTTTAATTTCTTGATTGATATGTAAACTTGAGAGAATTAATATATGTATTATTCATCTGATTATGCAGATTCAGGGAACTTGATTGATTCTTGGAACAGAGTTTGCAGACAACAAGGCGCCTAATAATCCATTCCCTCCGGAATGGGGGCAAGTTCCATCTTAATTTTGTTTCTTCAACTTTACTGTATAAATATATTTATTTATTGAGGGAAAAAATTGGTTAGATTACCTATAATTTATTTCTTAAACTAGATCAGAACATCTTGTAGACCTAGGTTTTTTCTTCCCAATCTTTTCTATCTCCGAATCTTGTCTTCTTTTCTTGAGGGTTTGACAGTGAGAGAACGAAAAGGAAGTGAAAAAAAGCTTTAAGCCCAGTGTCACACATCTAATGCACCACACCAAATTAAGCAATAGACCTTGTAATAGTAGATAAACATTCAAGCGATCAATGGTCACCTTAGCCTGATGGTCTTTTTTATAAACCAAGCTCTTATGTAGCTTATTTTTTTAGCTGTTCATGAAGCTTGAAAGTTTCTTTAATCTTTTGAGCATGAAGAAAATGGTCTAAATTTGTGAAGCCTATTACGCCAAGCTTTTGTTGCTTTTAGCAGGTTGACAATCTTCATTTGCCAAGATTTAAAAGGTGAAAAAAGCCGAAGGTGGCTATTAAAGATCAATATAAAGAGGAGTTGATTTCTTCTTTTGCTATTAACTCTAAACTGTAGTAAAAACCCAGAGGGTAATATAATATGCAGAATATGTTTTAATTCTTTGATCTTTTTCTTTTTTTCCCCCCTCAGCGGAGATAAGATCCAAGAGCAGCTTGAGGAATCATTTTATTCGTATATAAAAATAGATGCTTGTGAAATCGAAAAGAAAATTAGTGGACGTTTATGCTTTATACTACCATATATAAGATTATCTTTGTGAAACAAGGAAAAGTGCAAATTATGGAGCTTACAAGATGAAATTAAACAAACAATACAACACAAATCAAGGTGTAACATCACTTGATGATTAAGAAGATACTAAAAATGGCTGTGAATCTAAAGATGAGGTCGCGAGTATACCATCCATACCTGATGTTGTTGATATAGAAACAACATCATATTCCTTGGATATTTCAATTCCGACATCTTCAATCTCTCCGTATTTTTCTTGAAGGTTAGAAACTTTTGGCGACATTTGGTTCGCCTCCAATTCCCTTGCAACTTCTCTCATTGAAGGTCGTTCCTTTCCTTTCAAGTTCAAGCATCTTTTTGCAAGGTTTGCAACCGCAATGATTTTTTCTTTTTCTGCTTCCTTCAAAACTCGATTATCAAGGATGTCAAATAAATTGTTCCCTTCCATCGAACTAACGAAAAATGCAGCTAAATTTTTGTTACTAGTTCTTGACGATGAGATAGCTTTTTCTCCGGTCAAGAGCTCAGCTAGAACAACACCAAAACTATAAACGTCACTCTTATCTGTAAACTGGCTTGACCAGAAATACTCAGGGTCTACATATCCAAAAGTTCCATGTACTAGTGTGCTTAGATGAGTTTGATCGATAGCAACAGATCTTGAAATTCCGAAGTCTGCTACTTTTGCTCTATACTTATCATCTAAGAGGATGTTTGTAGACTTAATGTCACGATGGTAAATGGGTGTAGAAGCTGCTGAATGCAAGTAGAAAAGAGCCCCAGCAATTTCTAGAGCAATTCGTAAACGCATGCCCCATGTTGGTGGAAATTCCTCATTTTGGCTATTGAGATATTGGGCAAGAGTTCCATTAGGAATGAATTCATAAACTAGAAGCGGAACTTCTGTCTCCAAACAACAGCCAAGCAGCTTAACCATATTCCTGTGATTAATTTGTGAAAGAATCACGACTTCATTTATGAATTCTTGAAATTTCTCTTCATCTATTACGTTGGACTTTTTTATTGCAACAATTCTTCCATCAGCCAACATACCTTTGTAAACAGTGCCTTGTCCACCATGTCCAATTATTCTATTTGCACTAAAACGATCAGTGGCCTTCTCCAATTCCTTTGAATTAAACAATTTGGTGTTCTCAACATTGTCTTTGTTGTTTGTAGATATTTGTTGCTCTAGCAGTAGTCCACATTTTTGTTTGAAGAACTTCTCCTTGCGTTTAATCCTCATCCTTTTCTTTATCACTTTGTATGACAGCCACCATCCACCGGAAATGAGAAATAATACACCAAGGCTTGTGCTAACACCTATATATTTGAGTCAATGAAATAGAAAGATGTAACTCCTTGCACTTGTGCAAATGGTAAAATAATAAGATTTCTGATTAGAAAGACATTTCTATGAATGTGAGAATATTGCGAGACAAATTATGTTGTGCACAAAGAAGGTTAATTCAAATAAAATTGAATTAGAAATACTCCAAAAAGATGGGGGCCGTATGGTAAGTTGGCTGTTAATGAATAAAAATTAAACTGAAAAAAATATAGTTTTCAGGTTGGAGAACTCTCTCTCTCTCTCTCTCTCTCTCTCTCTCTCTATATATATATATATATATGAATCTCAAGACCGATTATACTCAACTCTGTTAAGATATAAATTAATAAATAATAAAATTTACCTCTTATGACCATCAATTTAGATTTTTGGAACATGTGATGATTTCATGATATGGTTCAAAGCTAACATAAATAACCTAAATTCTATGAGTTCTTAAAAAATGTGCTTATTAATTCCTGTTCTTTATTTCCTTTTTTATTAAATGAATGGAATGAAAAGAAACTCCTGATCTGATCTATTTCACAACTAATATATTGCAAATTAAAGGACTAGCCGGAAGATATACCTATGATTATGAATGGCTTGTTGTTCTTAGGAGGGACACAACGGTAATAACCTTCAGTATTTTCACAGCGTGTAGTACCATTTGTACAATAGTAGTTGAAGCGAGGGTCTACACATTCGTCAATATCTGCCATTGTAATCGAATGTGTTAAAAAAGAAATACTCTAACTACAACTTTGAGATCAGAGGGCTTGCCTCATGATAAAAGGGGTTACAATGATTAGATCTGAAAAATCTTTACACAAAATAAGTACAGGTATCTTTTGCAAGGTCATACGGTTATATATATATATATATATATACACGTACGATACCTGCTTGGGTTGATAGGAACGTTTGTGATCATATTCGAAATCTAAACAAAATTGTAAAAAGATGTGTACAAACTTTGATCGTAGGAGAGACAGAAAAAAAATAAAATACGGATAACAATATTTATAACAAGCTGATATGAAAGATACGTATAATTCTTAGCAACACGGTTACACAAAATGACTCAGGGATGTTTGGGGATTGAGATGTTTTGAGAAATCTGTGAATATGAGTGAAATGATTTGTGAATAGTAATAAAATGATTTTAATTAAAAAGTTAATTTTTGAGTTTTGGGAAATAAGAGAATAAAATTTTTATAAATTTCAAATATTGTTATAATATTATTTATATTTTGAAATTTGAAAAATTGTATGGTTTTTGTGCTTTGTTTTGAAATTTGATAAAATTGTAATGATTAGAAGAAAATGTTGAAAATTTGAAATGGAAAAGTGTTTAATTGTGTTTGAGTTTGAGTGATGTTTGAAAATGAAATTTTGATAAATTTTGAGATGAAATAAGATAGTTTGTGTTCCCAAACAAATCCGCAATAAAATTCAAAAGACTTGCAAATCAAAAGACTTGGAGAATTAAATGGATTAAATAGGTTGTTGCGAATGAAATAATATACCTCGACATCCTTCAAGAAGGTAGGGATTTCCCCTGTAGCCATATTTAAGACAACATTGAATAGTAATAAATATTATATATATAGTAAGATCCACGATATATATTACTCTCTCCCTTACTTTAAGTCATTAAGTTTAAGGAATAATATGAGAAAATTTGTGTTATTTGGATAATGAGTTGATGTCAACCCATCTCATCTTATCAAATCATTACAATTTTTTTAAATTTTTAAATAAAATACAATAAACAATTCAATTTTTTCAAATCTTAAAACAAAAATAATATTAAAAATAAATTTTTATTTAACTTTCAATATTTATTTTATCTCATATGATCTTAATTCACTATCCAAACCATTCAATCCCACTGAGAGAGAGGACTTGCCTCCTCATAAAAAGGGCTACAATGATTAGTATTTATGATGGCTGACGATACCTTACACATGACATGGGTTGAACGGTCAAGGTCTTGGCCACATTCGAAATCTAAATACTCAAATATTATAAAAGAAAACTATGTATAAATACCTATATATATATAATATATATTTATATATCTGTAATATTCTTTAATTCTCTATTGTCCTTTGAGTCTCTTTTTTGTTTTTCGATCCTGTTCTTTTCTACTAATTTCTGTTTTCCATGCACGACTTTTCTCCATTTTTTTAACTTCTTTTATCATTTTCCAATTAACGTTGAACATATATAAGGGTTTTTTTCAATAATAGTATAAATAGTAAATATATAAAGTATTTTACCGATGTGATTGTATCATTTCATAAAAAATACAGATTTTTTTTTATTATGAGTTTTCCATTTAATTTGAATTTCAATTAATTTTTCAAAACTGCTGATCTCTATTTAAAATATAATTGTAAAAATATTTGTAAAAAAATATTGTGTACGTACGTACGTATAAAACAACTGTACAAACTTTGTTCATAGGAGAGAGAAAAAAAAATAATCTTAATTATATTTACAAGCCAATAAGATGAAAGACATGCTTTCTAGCTTACACAACGTGATTTAATTTGCAATAAAACTCATTTTTTAATTTCGTTCACAAATCAAATATATAAATATATATATATATATATATATATTTGTTTTACACTTTTCTATATTGACTTGTAAATAAAAAAACTTCAATAACTAAATGGAGTAATTAAATAGGTTAATATGAACAAGAAACTTACCTCGACATCCTCCAAGAAGATAGGGATTTCCTTCGTAGCCATACCTACACTGGCACGCAAGAGTATATTCTCGCGCCTCTCGCCAGCTCAGGCTTTTCCCAAGAGTAGGATTACTACTCCGATAACACGAATAGGTTGAGTTCTTGTATACCCTTGCCGTCGAGTTTTTCCGTATGGGAAGAGAATAGAAAGTAGTATTGTCTATCCCCCAATCCAATACCACTGGAACAGACATGTTTGGATTCGGCACTGTGAAATTGTTCTCAAACCAATCCTGGTCAACCAAAAATGCATAGTTGCAGTACTCACTACTACTTTTCGGCTCTATAGTTGTAGTGAATGCATGGATATTAGAAGGGATTGTTGTTTGGCAACAATTTGTGGCGTTGCAACGACTTCCATTTGTGAATGGACTTCTGTCACAAGGGGATTTGCACCCACCATATGAAATCGAGTCATCGAACCACATGGAGGCAGAGTTGTTGCAACCCATGGCAACGAAGCTGTTGTTGTAGTAGGAGAAGGCGAAAGGACTTTTCTCTAACTTCATATTCTTTGTGCTTTGCGTGCCATCGGTACAGCTCGAAAATATGGGATAGCTGACGCGAGCTGCGGTTGCATCTATGTCAATCTCAAGCACCTCCAGGTCGATCCTCTTCAAAAAGGGTACTTTTGGCAATCCCAGATCATTATAAGAGTCCTTTCTGCAGACTATTTCAAACCAACCTCCGACGTAGCAACCTTTTCCGATTCCAAAAGGGTATGGAATGCTAACGTTATTTCCACAGTCTTCTGGACATGAACTGCTTATTACGTTCGATGCTCGCGCGAATGCATTGACTAAGAACATCATGACTAACACAAGCATCCGAAACATTAGTGCCATTTGCAATTCCATATAGATCTCTTTCTATGATGATTATGATCAATTATTAAGGCCAAAGCCTCTGATCGGTTTATATTATACTATTTTCTTCAGATATTTCAAAGCTGGAAGTTGCCTTGAAGGCCCAAGTTAGTATGAATTTCAAAGCAGGAAGTTGCCTTGAAGGCCAAAGTTAGTATGAAAGAAAGTTCTCAGATACAGGGGAAAAAGTAAGACCTCGTGATCAAATTCAGACTATGGTTGTCCGAATAATTTCTATGAAAGTTACATAAGCTGTCGGAGAAGTCAGTTTCAAATTACTGGTTAGAGAAAAGAAACAAAATAGTTCCAAAATAGTTAATGCTAAACTTAGAATGGTTTAGCCTGAAATCTGAAAAAGTTGTATTCATATTTTTTTGTGTTTTGCTTAGAAATTTGAGGAACTTAAAGATATGAAATCAAAAAGAATATTTTACGTTTGAGTGATACTTAAAAATAAAATATTTGAAAAGACATGATCAGAATAATTATAATGCACATAAACAAGAGCTAATATCACTCGATCGGTCCACTCCTTGTAATAAAAAAATGGAATTTGACAAATTGAAGGATCGGCCATCTACTGCTTGATTGATGTCCAAATATCTAAACCTTCGCTTCCCTTCAGTCATTATATATCAACCGTTTAATATCTATATATATATATATATATATATATCAACCGTTTAATATTGTTATGTAAGAAATTCACTTAGATAAACACTCGTCGGACTTGGCCTACATGATATATACATTGAATTTGAGAGTCCCAATTAGGCCACATGTAGGTCGCGCGCCTTATATATCCTCTCCTCTCATACCTGATCTCTAATGACGTTATACTTATCATGACTCAAGTTGCAATATTATTGAATTAACGACCCAGTACAGTAGTCTGTACGTATGTCATATATATGCATGGTTGACAGGTCGGCTCTATTAATACGTACTATTAATGATTCCAGGAACGTTTAATTAAGTCATTATATTTGGCTTTAAACTCCAAATTAAGTCATGACTAGTTAAGAGATTGTTAATTACGATCATTACAAAACTATCAGTACCGAAAGATCAAGTGCAATGAATTTAGAGAATCAATAATTCCCAGCAGCGTGTTGCTTACTCCCACCCAAGAAAATAAACGAATTAAAGTTGAGTTGATGTTTGATGGAAAACAAAGTATACCAGTTTATAATTTAGAATTTCATGTCATAGCATTAATGGCGTGCCAAGAAAAAGAGGTAGGCCTGTTCTTCCAGCCCCATTTTTTCTCGGCCTAACTAGGACCCAGTTTTTTTTTTTTTTTTTTTTTAGCAAGTAAATGGACAGAAATCTAAAAGGAAAATACATATTATGCATTTTATGATTTTTTATTTTTTTGCACTTACGTCTATATATTATTTTCACTTTCAATCCATAGCCAACGCTTTCCAACTTAAAGGAGGTTACAATTTTTCAACCTTTTGGACTTTGACCCTGTAAAGGAAAAGGAATGTATTGGGTGGGATTGAAACTGCACTGAAACGAAGAAAATTACATGGAAGCATATCTATATCTATATATGTTGCCTTGTCGTAGCTTCTCTTGTACAAGGCAAAATGATTAGGTTTGTGCTCAAGGGATGCCTCGGTTTTCTGGCGCTTACCACTCTAGTCTTTGGGCCTGTTATGTCTAATAAATCATCCATTTTATGATTTTTTTTTATTCTCTTCTCCACGTTACTCTTTATTGGTAGTCAAGGAACATGTATGTTTTGATCTAAAAAATTAAATAAATAGAGTTTGACTGCTGCATCAACATTTTTTTCATAAAAAAATATTTATAACATGTAGGCTTTGATTTGAAAAAAAAGGTACAATCCAAAACCCGGGCTTCAGGTTTTAAGAAACCAGTTTCAATCCAGGTTCTAGCCCGGGTTTGCCTGGTCGGGAATACCAGTATTCTCGGGTCGGAACTCGGATGAACAGTCCTAGAAAGAGGATACTCAAGTGCTGTTCATCTTCTAGTGCGATAGTGATTGGACATCATGATCATGTTTATTATTATTTCATAATATTTGTGAATATCCAAATTACACGTACGCCGCCATGCACTAAAGGTTGAATGAATTATAATTCTTTTAGCCAATAAATATGTGTGGAAGGTCTTTGCTTATATATACATGTATGTAAAGTACTTAAAGCTAATATACTGGCAGGTAATCTTCCAATTACCTAGGTCCTATATATCTGAATTTAATGTTCAAATTAACTTGTGCTTGCTTCAGTTTTTTTCAATTTAATTGTTTGAATCACTTTAAGAAAAAGGCCCTTTTTCAGCATTGTAATTAGTCGTAAAAAATGCCAAAAATTGTTGCAAATAGACTTTCCCATCGATTTCTCATTCGACGCACGTTGGATGCCAATGTTTCTTTACAACTGTCTTTTAGCAACGATTTCAAATAATCGTTGAAAACAAATATAATTTCCAACGGTCTGAAACTGCTGCAAATAATTCCTACAATTGCCAGGAAAAAGCCCAACGGATGATCATATCATCATTGGTGTTAATGCCAAAAATTGCACAACAAACCAGAAAGGAAGAAATAGTCATCCCCGACCCACGTTGGTGATTTGGGCTTCGATATGGTGCTTTTTGCATTCATTCATGAAATAAATAATAAATAAGCAAATAAAAGTAAATAAAGGGAGACGCATGAATTTACGTGATTCGACATAAAAGCCTATATCCACAAGTTGTTGGGGGTAAAATCTACTATATCAGGTGATGATTTTATAATGTCTCGTAGCCTTACATATCACTCAATACAATGAGAGTATTTAGTCTTAGAAGAGTCCCTCTAAAGAATTTGTGGCATCGTTTGTGGGATCGAATTTTCTCTATACCGGAATTGGGAGAATGATATTTTCCAACTCACGGGATCATCGATCATCTACAAAAGTTCAGATTCCTTGGTTCGTGAGATTGTCTCCAAAAAATAAATAGATTAACCATTACTGCTACATGCTTTATAATAAGTGAGGCACTTTTCTTTTCTTGCCTATGATGCTCCATTATTCTTCCATTTTACAGGATCTGGCAAAGGAACTTTTAGAAACTTTTACGGCAACAAAAATGGCAAAAGCCTTCTTTGCAAACAGTGGATCAGAAGCCAATGATACTCAGGTTTGCTTTGTTTAAGGAAGCATCTGACACCGAGTTGTGGGGAGAGGGGTAAAATCTACTATATCAGGTGATGATTTTACAATGTCTCGTAGCCTTACATATTACTCAATACAATGAGAGTATTTAGTCTTAGAAGAGTCCCTCTAAAGAATTTGTGGCATCGTTTGTGGGATCGAATTTTCTCTATACCGGAATTGGGAGAATGATATTTTCCAACTCACGGGATCATCGATCATCTACAAAAGTTCAGATTCCTTGGTTCGTGAGATTGTCTCCAAAAAATAAATAGATTAACCATTACTGCTACATGCTTTATAATAAGTGAGGCACTTTTCTTTTCTTGCCTATGATGCTCCATTATTCTTCCATTTTACAGGATCTGGCAAAGGAACTTTTAGAAACTTTTACGGCAACAAAAATGGCAAAAGCCTTCTTTGCAAACAGTGGATCAGAAGCCAATGATACTCAGGTTTGCTTTGTTTAAGGAAGCATCTGACACCGAGTTGTGGGGAGAGGGGTAAAATCTACTATATCAGGTGATGATTTTACAATGTCTCGTAGCCTTACATATTACTCAATACAATGAGAGTATTTAGTCTTAGAAGAGTCCCTCTAAAGAATTTGTGGCATCGTTTGTGGGATCGAATTTTCTCTATACCGGAATTGGGAGAATGATATTTTCCAACTCACGGGATCATCGATCATCTACAAAAGTTCAGATTCCTTGGTTCGTGAGATTGTCTCCAAAAAATAAATAGATTAACCATTACTGCTACATGCTTTATAATAAGTGAGGCACTTTTCTTTTCTTGCCTATGATGCTCCATTATTCTTCCATTTTACAGGATCTGGCAAAGGAACTTTTAGAAACTTTTACGGCAACAAAAATGGCAAAAGCCTTCTTTGCAAACAGTGGATCAGAAGCCAATGATACTCAGGTTTGCTTTGTTTAAGGAAGCATCTGACACCGAGTTGTGGGGAGAGGGGTAAAATCTACTATATCAGGTGATGATTTTACAATGTCTCGTAGCCTTACATATTACTCAATACAATGAGAGTATTTAGTCTTAGAAGAGTCCCTCTAAAGAATTTGTGGCATCGTTTGTGGGATCGAATTTTCTCTATACCGGAATTGGGAGAATGATATTTTCCAACTCACGGGATCATCGATCATCTACAAAAGTTCAGATTCCTTGGTTCGTGAGATTGTCTCCAAAAAATAAATAGATTAACCATTACTGCTACATGCTTTATAATAAGTGAGGCACTTTTCTTTTCTTGCCTATGATGCTCCATTATTCTTCCATTTTACAGGATCTGGCAAAGGAACTTTTAGAAACTTTTACGGCAACAAAAATGGCAAAAGCCTTCTTTGCAAACAGTGGATCAGAAGCCAATGATACTCAGGTTTGCTTTGTTTAAGGAAGCATCTGACACCGAGTTGTGGGGAGAGGGGTAAAATCTACTATATCAGGTGATGATTTTACAATGTCTCGTAGCCTTACATATTACTCAATACAATGAGAGTATTTAGTCTTAGAAGAGTCCCTCTAAAGAATTTGTGGCATCGTTTGTGGGATCGAATTTTCTCTATACCGGAATTGGGAGAATGATATTTTCCAACTCACGGGATCATCGATCATCTACAAAAGTTCAGATTCCTTGGTTCGTGAGATTGTCTCCAAAAAATAAATAGATTAACCATTACTGCTACATGCTTTATAATAAGTGAGGCACTTTTCTTTTCTTGCCTATGATGCTCCATTATTCTTCCATTTTACAGGATCTGGCAAAGGAACTTTTAGAAACTTTTACGGCAACAAAAATGGCAAAAGCCTTCTTTGCAAACAGTGGATCAGAAGCCAATGATACTCAGGTTTGCTTTGTTTAAGGAAGCATCTGACACCGAGTTGTGGGGAGAGGGGTAAAATCTACTATATCAGGTGATGATTTTACAATGTCTCGTAGCCTTACATATTACTCAATACAATGAGAGTATTTAGTCTTAGAAGAGTCCCTCTAAAGAATTTGTGGCATCGTTTGTGGGATCGAATTTTCTCTATACCGGAATTGGGAGAATGATATTTTCCAACTCACGGGATCATCGATCATCTACAAAAGTTCAGATTCCTTGGTTCGTGAGATTGTCTCCAAAAAATAAATAGATTAACCATTACTGCTACATGCTTTATAATAAGTGAGGCACTTTTCTTTTCTTGCCTATGATGCTCCATTATTCTTCCATTTTACAGGATCTGGCAAAGGAACTTTTAGAAACTTTTACGGCAACAAAAATGGCAAAAAGCCTTCTTTGCAAACAGTGGATCAGAAGCCAATGATACTCAGGTTTGCTTTGTTTAAGGAAGCATCTGACATCGAGTTGTGGGGAGAGTAATTAAATAAATCAATCATATCTCAAGTCCTAATATTCTCAAAGTCTGTAATAACAAAGATATAGATGTCACTCTCTCGCAAGATATCATTCATTCATGCATGTTATCTATAATTCTCAAGACAAATTTATCAGTAAATGTAAAATACAAGAAGAAAAGAATATGATAGATATATTAACAGGTGGATATTAACACGTGTAAGAGAATTACGCTTACGCCTCCAAGCACTAAAGGCTGAATGAATTATAATTCTTTCAGCCAATAAATATGTGTGGAAAGTCTTTGCTTATATATATATATATATATATATGTATATATATATGTAAAGTACTTAAAGCTAATATACTAGCCGGTAATCTTCCAATTACCTGGGTCCTGTATATCCGAATTTAATGTTCTGATAATTAACTTGTGCTTGCTTTCAGTTTTTTTCAATTTAATTGTTTGAATCACTTCAAGAAAAAGGCCATTTTTCAGCACTGTAATTAGTCATAAAAAATGCCAAAAATTGCCGCAGATAGACAGAAATATGTTTTCAGTTTGAGACATTTTTGTACTCATGCAAATTCTTATAGTCCTTTTACTGGAGGATTTTTTCACAACCTTCCCGCTTTGCATCAAAAATTTGATCTGCCAGCTCCATTTGTATTGCATACTGATTGCCCTCATTACTGGAGCTTTCATCTTCCAGGTTATCACCACATCTGATGTCTAGGATTTTCTTGTTATCATTTTTGGATATCATTTAAATTAGGAATATGAATGCATATTCCAGGTGAAACAGAGGAGGACTTCTCAACCAGATTAGCCAGTAATTTGGAGAATCTTATCCTCAAAGAAGGACCAGAGACGGTAACCAACTTATTTAAAATCATTAAACTTTCTGTTTCAAGATTAACTCGGCAGAATAACAAGCAACCAAACGACACCGCAAGGATCGAGGCATTGAAGACTTGAATTTAGAGCTACATTTCAACCATGCACGAGTAAGCAGATCCGAGAGGGCAGAGAAAGAAGCAGAGTGGGGCAAATGTGGGAAAAAAACTCACGGTTTTGGTCCGATCTGTGAAAGGACGGAGTCTCTGCCTCCGATCTCAGACTCTCAGGTTTCTGCTGCTTTCAAGCTTAGGACTTGGGCCTTGGGCCTTGTGGACGATGGTCCTCTCTCTTGTTATCGATCTGTGAGTGTGTGTGAATGTGTCTCTGTCTCGTAAGTGCGCTTCTGTGACACGAGGAGCTGTGGCCAGGGGACACGAGCTGCCAAGAGCTGCGGGAAAGGAGATAGAGTTGCCCAGAGCTACGAGAAACGATACTTGATCATCGGAAGCTTACTGTTCAGATGACTTGCGTAGCAATTAGACTTGATTTATTAAAAAATTAAAAAAGATTTAAAACACAAACACAAAAGGTGTATAGAAAACTTAAGGTTTTAATCTTGAATGAAAATGCTATTCCATCAAAGGATTTCCCAATATGTATGCATATCTTTATTTGTATCCTAATATTATAAGACCAGATTTGTTCATATATGCTTTTATCGTAGGTAATTGGTGGATTTTGAAGGCTGGGCACAATGTTTGGGTGCGACAAGTACAACGTCATAAAACCAGACCTAGCTTGTGTCCCTTGCAAAGGTAAAGTTGGGATATAATTAAACTCAGAAATAGATCCTCAAATCCCAGGCCCTTTCTTCTGCATATATGCCCATTGGAAGTCCCCTAATGATCCATTCCCTCCTGAATCATTAATTCCCAACAGCGTGTTGCTTACTCCCAAGAAAATAAACGAAAGTTCTCATCATGTGTCTGTAATTTGACAGTTGATGTTTGATGGAAAACAAAGTATACCAGTTTATAATTTAGAATATTATGTCATAGCATTAACTGTGTGCCAAGAAAAAGAGGTAGGACTATTCATCAGGCCGGATTTTTTGGATGCCTACTTGGGATCCTGTTTTTTCGTTTTTCGATTTGAATTTTTGAATATTTTTTTATAGCAATTAAATAGACAAAAATTTAAAAGAAAAATACATATTATGTATTTTATGATTTTTTTGTCTATATATCATTTTCACTTTCAACCCGAAAGGAAGATCCTTTGACTACATATAGATATTGAATTTTCTTTACGGTATAGCCGCTTTCCAACTTCAAGGAGGTTACAATTTTTCCAACTCCTGGAACTTTGACCCTGTAAAGGAAAAGGAATGTATCACATGGGTGTGACTGAAACTGCACTGAAACAAAGAACTCGTAATCTTCCAATTACCTGGTCCTGTATATCCGAATTTAATGTTCTGATTAACTTGTGCTTGCTTTCAGTTTTTTTCAATTTAATTGTTCGAATCACTTCAAGAAAAATGCCTTTCTTCAGCTAATTTGTCGTAAAAAATACCAAAAATTGCTACAAATAGACTTTTTCATTAGTTTCTCATTTGACGCACGTTGGATGCCAATGTTTCTTTACAACTATTTTTTAGCAAAGATTTCAAATAATCGTTGAAAATAAATATGATTTCCAACGGTCTGAAACTGCCACAAATAATTTCTACAAATGCCAAGAAAAAAACCAACGGATGATCATATCATCGTTGGAAAAGATAATTACCGACAAATTAGTTTCGCCTCAAATGTAACAAATTATGCCCCTAAAATCAACTTCTCTTTATTCAACGTTCACTAAATATGTTGTTTATGCATTTTTTTGCAACAACTTATGGTCGTCGATTTCTCCATGACTTCTGCCGCAAAAAAATTTTACTCTTTTCCAAACGCTGAAATTATGACTACAATTTGTATCAACTGTGATAATTTTTTGCCGCGACAACTAAATAAAACACCGGCAGGCTAATTTAATTATTGACACAAATGGGTTTTTTTGGCAATTATTTTTTCCTCTCATACAAACATCAACCTGGCCCTTTATATGTGTGTTTTTCCAACTCACCAGAGGCCATATATAGAAATATGTGGTTTTTAAGTCAGCCATCCCATCAGATTTATTCATAACCTCAAAATTCCACAACTATCCCAAAACACAAATCCAATTTCATTCCCAAAAATTTCCACCAATATCCACAAACTGTAGTCAACAATTACTCCCTTTAATAGACAGATCATCAATTTAAACATGAGTTAAAGAAAAACTGAACAACAAATCCACCAACATAGACAATAGATAGGATCCACATAAATATGTACATGTGCCAAACATAATTGATAAAGTGCTCATTCACTCAACCATGTGTCCAAAAACATGAGTTCATACATTGTTTTTGGATACATGAATAACAACAAGCCACCCTATTAGAAGCCATCCATTAGTTACACATGTACTAACACATACACATTATATACTGGTGCATTCATTCAGGCAATTGTCAGGACACCAAGTAATATATATCTCTTACACATTAAGGGTAAACTTTAAGAACATCATTTCTGGGTAGTAATAATAGTATAATTTCTGGTAGGGGTGGGTGAATTATCTTCAACATCACTTCGGCCATGTTGAGGAAATTGATCACTCACAGCAGCACTCCACTACACAAGCACGGACTGCAGCAGGACAGAGCAAGACAGCAACAAAATTACTGCATAACAGAGCAAGGACAACAAGGGAGCAATGCAGCAGGACCACTAAGGTAGATGCGGTTGGATGAAGAATACTGAACAATAAAGAATATTCTTGTAAAGGGGCAGGTGTCAGAAAACCATAGAATAGGTTGGTGTAAAGTTTGTCTATATATATTGATTGTAAATGCACTGAGAATGTAAGGAAAGCAGAGGAATACGAGATTGAGGTTTCCTTTAGAACTTTTGTCAAACACTCTGTGGGCATGATTCTCCATAACTCAATATGGTAATCAGAGCCTCTTGACTTGCGTCTACATTTTCTTTTTCTTTTTTCTCTTTTCATTACTCTATGATATATGAAAATCGTTAATCTTCACTCCCCCAACTTCTCTATGGCTAGTTCCGATTCTCCTGATGTCTCTTCCACCACTACGCAACCCACCACCATTAATCCCAACATTCTTAACTCAGCAAACCACTTTATAAACATAAAATTGTCCATTGATAATTACCTCTTGTGGAAGGCTCAAATGGTGCATTTCTTCAAAGGTCATCAACTCTTTCATCATGTGGAAGGCTCGTGTGATATGCCTTTCCCTGTTGTTGATGGAGTTGAAAATCCAGATTATGTCAAATGGGGTTTTGACTGACCAGATCATACTCTTTGCGTTAAACTCCTCTCTAATTGAGCAAGTGCTAGCCGAGGTATTGGATTGCTCTACTTCACGAGAAGTCTAGTCCCTTCTTCATAGTTTGTTTGCAGAACAGTCTAGTGCTCATATTATGCAAACGCAATACCAACTTGCAAAGTTAAATAAAGATTCTAAGTCTATCACTTCCTACTTCCACAAAGCAAAAACGTTAGCAGCCTCCATGAGAGCTGCTAGTCAGCCTCTCTCGGATTCTGAGTTCTCAGTATTTTTACTTACTGGACTTCGCACCAATTACGACTCTCTTGTGACATCTCTGACCACCCTAGTCGATCCCCTTACCCCTATTCAGATATATAGCTTCCTCCTTAACCATGAGTCACGTTTAGCTAACCAAACAAATACTCTTCTTAGTGAAAATCATCTCACAACTCATGTCACCACTACTAAATCTCCTGCCCTATCTTCATCTACGCATTCGCCTTCACATCGTGGCAGAGGGGGTTGTAATTTTTGGGGTAGACGTGGTCATGGTCGTGGCTTTTCATCCTTCTCTTAGGGACGTGGTCCCTTGTGCCAAGTCTATCACAAAGCGGGGCACTCAACTCTCAACTGTTATTTTCGGTTTGATCATAGTTATCAAGTAGCTCCTCCTTCTTTCTCAGCAAATATAACCACAACTGCCCCACCATCTGCTCATATTCACTCGTGGTTTCCAGACACTGCTGCTACATCTCACTTTACACCAGATCTCACAAATCTGAATATGGATTATATATCATATCAAGGCTCCGATCAAGTAAGCATTAGAGATAGCTCTACCATGCCCATTCAGCACATTGGATTCGCTAACCTCCATATTAATTCTGGCAACTTCTTACTCTCAACTTTTACATGTTCTTTCTTTTACTAAAAATTTACTTTCAGTCCGTCAGTTTTGTAAGGATAACAATGTATATTTTGGATTTCATTCAACTTCTTTCTTTGTGAAGGATTCTCACACCAAGGTGGTTCTACTTCAGGGCATCGTTAAAGACGGATCGTATGCCCTTAATGCAGACTCCATGCCTTCTTCCATCCATTTTCAACCAAATATTGGTGAGTGCACATCCACTGATCACTGGCATACTCGTCTAGGCCATCATTCCTCTCACATCACCAATCTCACACTGAGGCATTTTCAACTTCCTGTCAATTCCAACAAAAAAATGCAGCCATGCACGGCATTCTTCCAGAATTGCTGCATAACAGAGCAAGGACAGCAAGGGAGCAATGCAGCAGGACCACTAAGGTAGATGCGACTAGATGTAGAATACTGAGCAATAAAGAATATTCTTGTAAAGGGTCAGGTGTCATAAAACCATAGAATAGGTTGGTGTAAAGTTTGTCTATATATATTGATTGTAAATGCACTGAGAATGTAAGTAAAGCAAAGGAATACGAGATTGAGGTTTCCTTTAGAGCTTTTGTCAAACACTCTGTGGGCATGATTCTCCATAACTCAATAGGCCATATTGTTGCAACTCTGTCTACTACCATCAACCTCAACTTCACATCTCAACCCAACAACTCCATTAGCTGCTTTCCAACCAATCATGAAAGAGTGTTGATACAGCCACGTACATCATCCACTATTGCCTATGGTACACATCAAACAAGAGGCACTGCCATTTTTGTTGGTGATATAAAGCTCCATGTAGTTGAGTATAAAACAACCATGAAGACGATAAACAAACATTGCTAAGTTTCTCTAACAAGTGGACCTATAGTTTAACTTGTATGAATAGCTGGGGTTTTACAGTTAATGCAAAGGGAGTGACTATAACTGTATGGTCTCACACACTACCATGCATTTTGGGAAATACAACCTCAATTTCCTGCCCAGAAAAGGAGGCAGCCTCATTAGCAATCACTAGTTAGAGCCATCACAATCTTACCAGTCAACTTTTTAGACAATTTGTGATATTTTTCTTATCACTTACTCACATTCATTAGAAGCTATGAATTAGTCGATGTCGTCAATTTCTTTTACACTTACACGACATCTCAATGAAAGTGGGACGGTTGGAATCAGTTTCTATATATAAAAAAAAAAAAGTAAAAAAAATCATTAAAGAATACTTCCTCAATCACGATATTGTGAATATTTTTTATTTTTTTAAAATATTTAAAATTATTAAGAAAATCTATATAAAAAAGAATTAAAAAAAAATACAAAACAAAATACGTATTAGAACCGATAGGAGCTCCCAATAGGAGCCAACGGTGGCTCTAGCATTATACAAAGAGAGTTCTCAGACAAAGGAAAAAAACTATATTTGTAAAAGGAAAATGCTAAGCGTCCCGCTCCCAGGTCTTGCTAAGAGCTACCGCTTGCATTATGATGTGTTTTTTTTTTAATTTTTTATATAGATTTTTTTAATAATTTTAAATATTTTAAAAAAAATCACAATATTATTAAAAAATACTTTCTTAATCACGAAGTAAAAATAAAAAATATATTTTTATTTTTACTTCGTGATTAATGATATTTTTTATTTTTACTTCGTGATTAAGAAAGTATTTTTTAATGATTTTTTTTTTTTTTACTTTCTGATTAAGGAAGTGTTTTCTAATACTGTTGTGAGTTTTTTTTTTTTAAATATTTAAAATTATTAAAAAAGTCTATATAAAAAAACAATTAAAAAAACACATAAAAAAACACATGCTAAGCCAACGAGAGCTCCCAGAGCCCCCAGCGGGGGCTGTATGGTCCTTTGTAAAACCAAGTCGTGTTCTCTCTCTTTAGATGTCTAGACTGGGCTTTTTTCTTTGGTGTGAAAAAGTCTCTGCTGCAACTGTCCAGGACGTGATCAAATTATGACGAGCAATGATATCAAACAACATATTTTACAATGAGAAATTTTATTTACGGTACTGGTAAAAAGACTTGTGTATACAATTTTATCGATGAATACAGATAAAATGAGAAAAAAATAATTTTAAAACTGATATTATTATAATTTTAATTTTTTTAAAAAATATAATTGTATGAAATTGTATGAACAATTTTCATTTGGAGACTGAATGTAAATTAACTCACAATATATGTTTTAAAGTGAGGGTATTTTTATAAAGTATTTTATTAAACTATCATTCATTTTAAAATATGATTGTGTAATATGTTGTGAAAAGTGATATGGGTTTATATTTTTCATTTCAAAATATTTAATGCAAAACTTAATACGAATGAATATTGGAGGAAAGTTTAACTTTAAACTCCAAAATGACTTAAGAGTTAAGATATAGTTAATTACGATCATTTCAAAACTTAATTCTATCTAATAAAGAATTATATTTATGAAACTTAATTACCACTTAAATGTACTTTTATTATGCATACTTATAATTTGCGCTTATCGTGTTTGGCCCAATTTATATAAGATTTTTAAATAAAAAGAATTAGTGGTATGGAGCAAAGTTTTGAACTCCGTTTCAGTTAAAAAATTAAAATGACCGGAATATTTTGATATCAATACGTTTTAGTATACCATTTTGAGAGTCTTTACATAGATAAATCCAATATATATATAAATAATTATATATAAAAATTATATTGCAAAATAATAGTATTTTTTTTTATATATTATTTTAAATCGTTGTTATCATTTATAAACGACATATAGAGCAATGTAGCTGTACAAAAGTAGATGAAACTTTAATAGACAATTAGAAAACCTGAGGAAAAATAGATGGAACTTTAGTAAACAATATACAAAAGTAGATGGAACTTTAGTAGATGTAAACAATGTAGAGTCGGGTTCATTTCACAGCTAACAAATTGCACGGAAGGGGAAAAGGAAGCATGGGAGAAAAAGAGTTCTGATACGCATCCGCCACTGTAGCGGTGTGCGTTTTTGTACACCCTATGTGGCAATCATCTGTTTATTTATTTATTTATTTATTGCAAACAAATCATCTTCACAACCTCCTACTATTCACCACACTCCACACTCCACCTTTTTTTTAATTTTTTTTAATCAAATATTTTTTATATGAATAGTGAATAAAAAATTTGAAATAGTTAAAAAAAAAATAAATTCAAAAAAAAATTTTAAAAAAATATTAAAAAATGTGGAGTGTGGAGTGTGGGTGAATAGTAGGAGGTTGTGTAGCAAAACCCTATTGCAAAACACCGGTTGAATTCTCACTCTCTCTCTCTCCTCTCGCCAATGCACCAGCAGCCCGATTCTTCTTCAACTCAGACCGGCGTCACCGTGCGCCGCCGCACTTCACCACCATCACCGGCGAGTCCCCCTCACGCCGGCGACCAAGCCAGCCACCAACGATCTCCCCCACCCGCAGCTCTCTCTCTCCCCTGAGGTAACGAAACCCATTTCTCTCCACTTGCGCCTCTGTACGTGGCCACCCCAGGCCACCGCACCTCCACCACCTCACACCGGCGACCACCTCTCGCAAACCCAGCCACCACGAAGCTCCCTCTCCCTTTCCGTCGCACACATGCAAACTACCCATAAAATGGGTTTCACACGAGCTCGGGGCCACCGATGGCTCAATCGCCGCCGTGCGTCGGTTCTAGCCCCACCAAGCACCTCCCCTAACCACCGCGACTCGTCCCCGAGCTCCTCCGCGCCAGCAAGCCCTCCACCTCTCTCTCTGTCTCTCCGTCTTGCCCTCCACCTCTCTCTCACTCTCCACCTCGTCCCTGAGCTCCTCCGCACCGGCAAGCCCTCCACCTCTCTCTTTGTCTCTCTCGCCCTCCACCTCTCTCTCGCTCTCTCATCAGACAATTCAAACGAAATGCGTAAAATGAGACTAAAAGTGGTTTTTATTGTAAGGGTATTTTTGTCATTTTACAAATGGTGTGTGTTGGATGATATTGAATAGTGGCGGATGCCAATATTATTTCGGAGAAAAAATATCAAGAAATGACAATGTGTCCTCACTATTCAAAACTTTTGATGAAACTGCCACTAATGTTTATTTCGGACCGAAATGTCCTTTCCATCCGAAATATATGGAATTCGGCTATGATTGACTGAAACCAGCCGGAATTTGATCCAGTACAGAACAGTAACTTACATTGTGCCGATTACTGTTCGAAACAAACCTTGATATGGAGACATGATGATCTCCCAACAATATCTCTTATAACTCCATAAAGACCCGATTACCAATTAATGAGATCCTCGCCCTTAATATGTTTGGGTATATTAATTATTTTTTGTCTTTATAATTAATTAATTGTCGCAATAAGTCAAATTAATTTAATAATCCACAGACAATCGCGACCAACCAACTGAATGTTAGAGCAAAATATCTTCCTAGACTTTGTCAAGGACGTTGAGATCTAGAAAAATAGAATATTGTATATATGATCGGCCATGAAAGGAAAAAAAAAAAAAACAAAAAAGATTATTTTAGAAGAATAAATATAGATAGAAGCCACTGTTTGGAGAAGTCATTTTACACACATGATGTGGTATCATTTAGACCACACATAGAGAAGATGAAAAAAAAAAAAAGATCTAACGGCAACCACGCAGTGAGTGCAACGAGTGCACCGCTACAGTGGCTTCTATGTAGAATTACTCATTTTAGAATAATCTATTTGACTTTGTCAAAGAGGTTGAGAGGAAAAGTGGACAAATGTTTGAAGCACTTCGAAACAAATGTCAGGTGAATCAATTTCCTCTTCACTCCGATCCAAATCAATGACTTTGAAATTAAGACTTTAATGAAACATATAAGAAACTAATTCAAGTTAATTGTTTGAACTACTCCAACGCATGAAGTAATCAACTAAGTTATTGGCCATGCTTGTGATGTCAAATTTTGACTTCACATATTGCAAAATGATTTTTGAATAATTACACTACAACAGAATTTGGCTTTTGTGACGGACGAAACCGTCACAAAAAATAGGTGGACGATCACCAAAATTTTTTGTAACGGTTTGAGACCGTCACCTAAAAGGCATCACAGAATATTTTTTGTGACAGTTTACTGTTCAACCTTCACAAAAAAAAATTGTAACGGTTGGAAGTCTTTTGTGAGATGTATTGTTCAAATGTGATCATTTTTTGACAGTTAAAAACCATCACAGAACGTAACATTCGCACGTATAAACTGACGTTTGAATGTTAACCCGACTGATTAACATTCGAAAGTAAAAAAAATTGACGTTCGTTGTTTTTGCTTCGCACGAATGATAATGACGTTCAAGCATAACAACGTTTGAACGCTAATTCAGAGACGTTTGAATCTAGCATTCGGATGTTAAAGGAGAAGCTTTAGTTTGTCGTTCGCACGTATCTATTTTAATCATTCGAACGTTTAGATTGTTTGTGCATTAAAATGTGCGAACGTAGCGTATTACGTTTGAACGTTTCGTACGAATTCGCTGGTATTTAGTTCGAACATTGATCCAAACGCGAAGCCATGTTCGAACGTTTGTTGTTTACATGCGAATGTTCTGATCAGAAATAGTAATTTCATAAAATTAAAAAAACATACAAATAGTTTCATATTACACCATAAATGTAACAACTAACAATGTCTTATAGAATTACAAAAATAGACAATAAAAGTTTCTAATAATGATAATGATATATTGATCATTTCTTCTTATTTCCTCGCCCACTACGATCCTGCTAAATTGACATAACACATTCCATCTGGACCATCATCACTCTCTGTATTTGTTCTTGGACTTCAATGTGGATTCTCTCATCGCGGTCTTTTTGTTGCTCCTACAAACGCGTCTCTAAGTCAGACTGTCGTGATAAGAGAGACTCCAACTCTTGTTGTCTCGACTTCATCTGCTCACTTTCTTGGTGTGCTGCATCTAAAGCTTTAGTAAGATTGTTAACTTCCGAAGTTGAGGTCTTGGAGAATGACACACTTAAAAGAACGTCTCAAACCTCTTACCAAACCAGATTTGGTCCCGAGCACTTGCATGAATATGTTTACGTCACTAGGAGAGGATTTCTCAAAGGCTAATTAGATCTCAATCTTTTTTCCTGCAATTACAGCAAAAACATATAATAAGTAATATATTAAAAGAAATGAAGAATCACATATAATATGAATTCACATGTTGCATAGTTTATTCATAGAAAATAACCTAACTTCATAATTATCTTTAGCGATAGGATCAACCCACTCACTGTGTTCATTAGTGTGAGTAGCAGCATAGACAAGAATGAGGGAGAAAGTTTCAGGATCATCACGTTTCTAACAAAGCCACATTAATAATTTTAAAAAATAATGCTAGTACTTAAAAGAATATGATAAAAATGGGTGATAATTAATAAGTTATCAATTACCATTTTATCAGCAAGACGTTAGAATGGCCTTGAGTCGGCGCGATGGTGGATTGTCAAAGCTGTTATATTTTATACATTGATAGAACTAACGTGCTGCAGGAGAAATTAACAATGTTAAATATAATATGTTAAACCAATATAGATGTAAATAATTTATAGGGAATAAATCTAGAATATCTGATAATCTGGACTTGCGAAAAGATCACAACACTTCCTCCAATTATCTAACTTCATTTTTTGAAAAGGAGACTGAATAGCCTATTCTAATGTCTATAACTTCTTGATGTGGTCATGGCATTGTTCCTTGTGACGCCGACATAATGTAACCATCAACTTGTTCACGATTCGCACATCCTCACTAAGGTCAAAATGAAGGTCGAATTCATCCTAAAAAGTGAATTGCATTAAAAATATGAAATCAAAACATCTCTAAAAAAATTTACATTTGTATATAAACTCATCAGTACACGACTCCGAATATGATTATTCACCTCATTCGAAACATCTCTCCATAATCGTACATAAAATGGGACATAAGCTCGGACTAGTGTGCCGATATAGGAGGAAAGCAATGCTGCACTATCGTCCACTCCTCCAGTTAAGTTATCAGGAATGTTGACCTTGATTTTTTCATACATTCTATTTCTTTCTAGAGTCAGGCCATGTGTGTAGCCACGTCCGCGACGTGAAAAGGCATAAGCTAATATTTTTAAAATAATTAAATACAGTCTCAAAAGTATTGAAATATTATTAATTATCAACAAAATTTCCTTACTGGTAGGTGTTGACTGGCTGTCTGTCTTCTTTGTATTAACTTGTTCAGGAGCGGAGTCCTCAATTGAGGAGTCGTGAATGGGTTCGGGACTTGGGGGACACTACAAGAAAACTGCTTATTTGTGGCCAGCTATTTCCAATGAAAATAACTATTTTATGCTAAAATGAATATGCTTTAGTCGTAAATAGTCATTTTTATCGCAAATAATCCATCACAAATACTCGTTTTTCTTGTAGTGGGAGGAGACACATTTCTTCGTTGTCGTTTTGGTGACAACTTTGAAAATGATTAATATTTAAAAAAAAATTAGTATAGAATAATATATAAAAAATGTATTGTATTGTCACCAATTTCAATAAAATATTTAATACTTTTCTTCTTCATTTTCAGATGTATTTTTCATGCTTGTTTCAGAGTCGACTTCAATAACATCTTCTTCATCATCATCTTCTTCTTCATCTTCTTCATCGACTTCGTCTTCGGACTCTTTTTCTTCTTCTTCTTCAGACTCTTCTTCTTCACTTACTACATGAATTGAATGGTCATTTAATAGGGATGGGTCGAGATGTATGAGTGAGACGTCATCTCTACATAAGGGGATTAGTTCAAGTGCACCGAGGTCAACAAATAAATTAATACCCTCTCCATCTTCCTGGTAGACCTCTATGATCGGAGTGTCATTTTCGTCTCCACTATGATCGTGATTTGCTACCATTCCTGCATCATATATATTTTGTGGCACAAATTTTTGTACGACTCGCCAAGTTATCTCTCCATTATCTTCATCGGCCCCTTTCATTAGATCAACCAAGTAATAGACTTGGGTAGCTTGACAAGCCAATACGAATGGATCATTTTCGTACCATTTACATACAGTATTGACACTCATAAAGATACTATCCCTATGTATCGAAACCCGACCACCGCCTATATCCCACCAATCACATTTAAAAACATATGTCACATTCCCAACCAGGTATTTAATCCGATAATGTCACGTATGACACCATAGTAGTCAATGTCATCTGTTCCATGACTTCCCTTGACCAACACACCACAGTTTTGCGTCTTTCGATTACGTTCACAGTCCATAGTATGAAATTTATAACCTCGAACCGTGTATACAGTGTATCAAAGTGCTTTGTGTGAGGGACCACGAGCCAATGCATGCAATTCAGAAGAAACTGGTACGGGATCATTAGCGTGCACATTGTTCCAAAATCTAACAATTGAAATAGTACTAAAATTAATAAAAGTAAGCAAGAATTAAAATGGTTCAAAGTGATTTTAAGTCATGAGACATTTAAAATGCATACACGTTGTTCAAACCATCCGGAAAATTCTTCTTCGTGTCTCACCTCTATTTTCTCTACTTCTTTTGTCCTAAGTTTGTCCATGTGCTCACTGTATGGAAGTACAAAATAATAAAATATGTGCATTACATAAGATGTTAGACTAGTAATATTTTTAATTAGAATTATTTTGTCTATGCAACAACATACCTGAGATAGTCATCAATCTCCTAACAATTATTCAACACGTACTACTGAATTTTTCCTAACTCTCCACCAATTAAGTCGTATCCTGTTTGTGTACCAAAGGGCCATATATTCTGGGAAAACACTGATAGCTCACGAGGGAGAGAAGCAGCAAGATCAGCATTCCGCTCTTCATGATTAAATCGTGTTTCAACACCATGAAGATGTAGAGAGCAAAATGTCAACCATTCATCGTGTATATAAGCCTATGCTATTGAACCCTCAGCTTGGGCTTCCCAATAGTGTGTTTCAATCTACCCAAATATCTTTCAACTGGATACATCTAACGGAACTACACCTCCATAGTGGAAGATTATACGAAATCAACACTACGCAAGTGCTGTAACTTGTACTCATATTGCCAAAGGAATTGAATTCATCTGTTGTTAGTCCTAGACACACATTACGAGCTTCGTTGCCAAACTATGGGTATTGATCGTCAAATCTTTGCCACGCATGTGAGTCAGTTGGGTGCCTCATATATTCATCATCCTTAAATCTTTTCTCTTTGTGCCATCTCATATCTTAAGTTTTTTTACACATATAGCATTTGCAATCTGGGTTTCAGCAGGAAATAACGCAAAATTTTTACCGGAATATTTTTCTTACTCTTTCACCTCGACTCTCTGCATATGGGACAAGCCTGTTTTTCCTCATTCTCTTTTCAAAACAAAACACAATCATTCTTCAATGCATGGTTTACTATTTCATAATTAATGTCTATACNTATATATATATATATATAGTAGGTATGTGCGCGCGCGCGCAATTAATTTGAGCTTGGTTTCAGTACTTTTCAAGTTAATTGTTTGAATTAGTCCAAATATTAGTACGCATGATCGAAGCAGTCAAGTTATTGGGTGAGTAAGTACTACAAAACAACAATAGTTTTTGGCTCCATATATAATATTTCATGCGGGATTTGCTACACAACTTCTTACTATTCACCAACACTCCACACTCCATACTTTTTAATATTTTTTAATATTTTTTTAAAATTTTTTTTTGAATTTATTTTTTTTAAATATTTCAAATTTTTTATTCACTATTCATATAAAAAATATTTGATAAAAAAAAAATAAAAAAAAAAAAAAAAAAAAAAAAGATAGAGTGTGGAGTGTGATAAATAATAGGAGGTTGGAAAGATTATTTCTATTTCATGCATGCCTGATGCCTGACTCGATCCCATATGGATCGAACTCGACATAAAGTACTCCGATCAAACCCAAAGACTTTTTAAACTAAAAAGATCGATGACTTGAAAAAGTTTAGACAACCCAAATATCATGCACGTCGACCCTACTAAATTAAAGCCTGAACGAATAATTATTATCAGCCAATAATCACTTGTTGAAAAAGTCTTGGCTTCTGTAAACATAAGCTATTGAAAAAGTCTTTCCTTCTTTACACGCGGCCCGTTTGGTCGTTGAAAGTTTATATGAGTTGAGTTTTTTATGAATAGAAATGAATTGAAATGATAGAGTGAGTTTTGTAGGACTTATTTAAGATAATTTTATATGTGTTTGGATGTTAAGATGAGTTTAGATATATTTATAGGAAGTTGAAAAAGGTTGTGAGTCCCACGTATAAAGAGGTTTTGAGTTTAGTGATTTAAGAGTTGAGTGTTTAGATGTTAGATTCAGCTTAAAATTAGACTAAACTGAGGTGATCTCCAACTCAATTGAGTCAAACTTAAAATTAGGTGTCAAACTAATCTTCCATATGAGTTTTTATAGTCCTATTTTGATCTTTTTGTGATGATTTCTAGGAGCAGAGAAAAGCATATCATGAATCAAACCACTGAATATGATTGTTTTGAGACGTCATATTGTAGTTTATATCTGAATATGGTATAGCATTATTTCATTTTATTCCAGTTATCTCATCCAGTCTTAATTTATTCATTTGATTCCAATTATCTAGTCTACAATTATTACCTGCATTAATTATTCAATTATTTACACTTACTTCCGCTCCTTCTAGAATCAGAGATATATATATATATGTATATATATACACTTTATCANTCTCTCTCTCTCTCTCTCTCTCTCTCTCTCTCTCTCTCTCTCTCTCTCTCTCTCTCTCTCTCTCTCTCTCTCTTTGTGTGGAAAGTTTGTATTTAGCTTGTGAGTTTAAGTATCAGGTAACACGAGCTACAAAGCTAGAGCGTTGGTTCGACTTTTCGGAAGCAAGAGATCCACAACCACGTGTGCTAGCTTTCAAGATATTGAAATTGGGTCTAAACCTAGCCCAAGTCCAATCTCATTCGACGTATTGCCTTATCATGGACCGACTTCACTTAGAAGCCTAAAGCCCAATCCAAAGTGGGATGTGTACTCTTTTGGGGTTATGTTACTTGAACTACTTACTGGGAATGTTATAGTTTTAGATGGCATGGGCCAAGGGACTGGGCTTATAATTGAGGATAAGAGTCGGGCTTTGCGGATGGTTAACGTGGCAATCTAAGCTGATTTGGAAGAAAGATAAGAAGCTTTGTTGGCTTGCTTCAAGCTAGGATATAATTGTGTCTCTCCAATCCCGCGTACAAGAGATCACCCTCAATGAAAGAAGTCCTACAAGTTCTTGAGAGAATTCCATCTTCATGTTCTTCGTCACACTACTGCAGTTCCTAAGAAGATTGTGACACTTTTGTAGAGAAGGTGTATGTATGATTGATTCGTAGGTTGCCATTTGGTCTCGATGTTGATTGAATACATCTTGTGGTGAGACACTAATTTCCCTGCTAATTTCGGAGTCGGTCCAACTCTAATAAAAATTTATTTCTATAAAGCAAAATCAGATGAGTCTTACTCGTTTAAAAGAATTTTATTGGGTTTTCAATTCCTATATATATATATATATCTCTCTCTCTTTGGGAGTTTCAAAATTTACAAAAATGTATGTTCCCGTCTAATTTTTGTTAATAAAGATTTCACTTCTAATTTATTCGGACTTTGAAAATTTCTTGTATTGTTTATTGGAATTCCAATTGTTTATAAAATGATAGAATAATTCTTTTGGTGGAAGCTTACTGTTCATATGACCCTCTTGATGGAGCATCACCATGTGGTGCCACTTGGTTCATTCAAAAAATTAAAAATACAAACACAAAAGTGGTAGACGGAACCTAAGGTTTCAATCTTGAATGAAAAATACTACTCCATCCAATGATGTTGTAAAATTAAACTAAAAAATTAACGTGGCTTAATATGATACAAAATATTTACTTTATAGTAAAAAGAACTTTACAATTTATTTTTATAAAAATCTTTTTATAAATAAAGTATTTCTCTTTCCCCTTGTGAAATTGTTGGAGAAGACACATTAGACGATAAAATATTTCATATTTGATGCAGATTCAAGCTGCTGTAAAGAAATATGACATTCTTTTTTATTGCGGATACTTACTCTTTGTTCTTATATTTCCCTATATGTGTGCATATCTTGATTTGTATCCTAATACTATAGGGATGATGCAGATTCTTAGGTAATTTGTGGATTTGGAAGACTAGGCGCGACAAGTACAACATAAAACCAGACCTTGTATCCCTTGCAAGGGTAAAGTTGGGATATTCTTAAACTCAGAGATAGATCCTCAAATCCTGGTACAAAGCACATGTTTCAATATTATGTATTGAATTTCCCAAGCCCTTTCTTCTGCATATATACCCATTGGAGCTGTACTTGGGAGGCCCGAAGTATCAGAAGTCATACATTCTCAAAGCAACAAACTCGGTATATTGAACGTCACTCCTGAGTAAGTTTCTCAAGTTGATGATTATTTAGTTATTCTGGACACCCGGTATCTTGCGTCATTGCAATTGAAGCGCTTAAGATCTACGAAGTTTTACTTCATAGTTCAGTTTACATATATTTCATTGGAAGAAGTACCGTCAAACATGAACTAAATAAGACCTGATGGAGTTGCATCTTGTACATGCAGATATGCAACGACATATACCTAAATATTTATATATGTATATTACGCATGATCAACACAAAGATTATATATTATGACTATCATTGAGTGAAGGCCATCTAACTGCTTTGTAGAGAAGGAAAGATTGTTGATCAAGTAAAGAGCATTTCCCTGAAGTTTCAAGATGGTTTAAAAGAATTCTCAAACAGCGTGCCGGCCCCATAATTGGGGAGGTAAATATTGTGTCTAGAGTTTTTAATTTTTTTATTAATATGTAAACTTGAGAGAATTAATATATGTATTATTCATCTGATTATGCAAATTCAGGGAAATAGATTGATTCTTGGAACAGAGTTTGCAGACAACAAGGCGCCTAATAATCCATTCCCTCCTGCATGGGGGCAAGTTCCGTCTTAATTTTGTTTATTCAACTTTACTGTAAGAATATATTTATTTATTGAGGGGAAAAATTGGTTAGATTACCTATAATTTATTTCTTAAACTAGATCAGAACATCTTGTAGACCTAGGTTTTTTCTTCCTAATCTTTTCTATCTCCGAATCTTGTCTTCCTTTCTTGAGGGTTTGACAGTGAGAGAACGAAAAAGAAGTGAAAAAAAGCTTTAAGCCCAGCGTCACACATCTAATGCACCACACCAAATTAAGCAATAGACCTTGTAATAGTAGATAAACATTCAAGTGATCAATGGTCACCTGAGCCTGATGGTCTTCTTTATAAACCAAGCTCTTATGTAGCTTTTTTTTTTAGACGTTCATGAAGCTTGAAACTTTCTTTAATCTTTTGAGCATGAAGAAAATGGTCTAAATTTGTGAAGCCTATTACGCCAAGCTTTTGTTGCTTTTAGCAGGTTGACAATCTTCATTTGGCAAGATTTAAAAGGTGGAAAAAGCCGAAGGTGGCTATTAAAGATCAATATAAAGAGGAGTTGATTTCTCTCTTTGAGAATAACTTCACACAGGTGTCTCCGTTGTTCTTCAAATAATAGTAACCAATCATAATGGGCCACATGGGATACATATCTTCTCATTAATAAGATGCGCTGCAGAGGAATAAAAACTGGGGACACTGCTCTGTCGAAACCCACCCCTTCTCCATCCTCTCTCTCTCTCTCTTGATTCTGTCGAAGCCCACTAATCTATCTCTTTTACTCTTTTTTTTTCTTTTTTCTTTTTTTTTCTTTTTTCTTTTTTTTTTTATGGGTTTACTTCTTCAATTCACTAACTAAAAACTTGTTTGATTTGTATTTCAAGGAAGCAAATGTGAGCCAAAAGAGAAAACTCTCACTGCTTCTCATCGAAGCCCACCAAGATTTTGAATTGGTGAAAAAGAAGAAAGACAGAGCAAAAGGGGAGAAGTAGAACCCAGATAGGAAAATGTAGAGTAGTGGAGGTTTTAAAGCAATAATATCAGTGTTAAATCAAGAAGCATTTTGAAAGGAATCAAAATACCTTTTTGTGCATAGGCATACCCATGAGGAATCTAGAAAAGACCCACCTTTTCAAAAATCAAAGAAAATCCCTCAAAACAAATTAGAAAGGAAAATAACTTAGCTGCTCCATTCTGAAACCCTAAAACCACTATTGAGATCTGAACCCAGTGGAATTCCAAGGAACAAAAAACAGAGAAAAACTAGATTCATTCCTTGAAGCTTACCAACCTGCTTTTTCAGCTTCCCTCAATTTTCTCTCTTTCCCTTCGTAGTTTCAGTTACTTTTTTTTTCCTTTTCTTTATTGCTGATGACACAAGGAAAAGAGAGAGAGAACAGATCTTTACCACATCTTGTTTTTCTTTCCCAATTGAGATATGAAGTGGTTGCAGCCAAAGATACAAATGTTAGTTAGCTCTAACTGAAATCAAAGGAGAGAGAATCGATCAAGAGTGGTTCGGGAGGAATTACCAAAGGAGAGAGAGGAAATCGAGAATGAAGAGGATAAAGTTGTAGGTCTTGAGGTCCTCGACATGTAGAGTTGCAGGATTTGAGATCCTCGATGGTAAAATTGCAGTCTTCAGGCTACGAGAGGGAAGGAGAGAGAGAGGTTAGGGATTTCGGTTTCGAGAGAGAATGAGAGCAAACAGGGGGGTGGGGGGGTCTTGATTCAGATCCCCTATTGCGCGTCTCACATTGGTTTTGTATGTACCCCTTACGTGGCGAGTTTCCATTGATCTTCAATAATTAGACTTCGTAGGAGACAACTGTTAGAAGCATTTCTCTTCTTCTTTTGCTATTAACTCTAAATTGCAGTAAAAACCCAGAGTGTAATATAATATGTAGAATATGTTTTAATTCTTTGATATTTTTCTTTGTTTCCCCCCTCAGGGGAGATTAGATCCTAGAGCAGCTTGAGGAACCATTTTATTCGTATATAAAAATAGATGCTTATGAAATCGAAAAGAAAATTCGTGGACATTTATGCTTTATACTACCATATATAAGATTATCTTTGTGAAATAATGAAAAGTGCAAATTATGGAGCTTACAAGATGAAATTGAACCAACAATACAACTCAAATCAAGGTGTAACATCACTTAATGATTAAGAAGATGCTAATAATGGCTGTGAATCTAAAGATGAGGTGGCGAGTATACTATCCATACCTAACGTTGTTGATATAGAAACAACATCATATTCCTTGGATATTTTAGTTCTAACATCTTCAATCTCTCTCTATTTCTCTTGAAGGTTAGAAACTTTTGGCGACATTGGGTTGGCCTCCAATTCCATTGCAACTTCTCTCATTGAAGGTCGTTCCTTTCTGTTCAAGTTCAAGCATCTTTTTGCAAGGTTTGCAACCATAATGATTTTTTCTTTTTCTGCTTCCTTCAAAACTCGATTATCAAGGATGTCAAATAAATTGTTCCCTTCCATTGAGCTAACGAAAAATGCAGCTAAACTTTTGGTATCTCTAGTTCTTGATGATGAGATAGCTTTTTCTCCGGTCAAGAGCTCAGCTAGAACAACACCAAAACTATAAACGTCACTCTTATCTGTAAACTGGCTTGACCATAAATACTCAGGGTCTACATATCCAAAAGTTCCAAGTACTAGTGTGCTTAGATGAGTTTGATCCATAGCAACAGATCTTGAAATTCCGAAATCTGCTAATTTCCCTCTATACTTCTCATCTAAGAGGATGTTTGTAGACTTAATGTCGCGATGGTAAATGGGTGAAGAAGCTGCTGAATGCAAGTAGAAAAGAGCCCATGCAACTTCTATAGCAATTCGTAAACGCATATCCCATATTGGTGGAAACTCCTCATTTTGGCCATTGAGATATTGGGCAAGAGTTCCATTAGGAATGAATTCATAAACTAGAAGCGGAACTTCCGTCTCCAAACAACAACCAAGAAGCTTAACCACATTCCTATGATTAATTTGTGAAAGAATCACGACTTCATTGATGAATTCTTGAAGTTTCTCTTCATCTATTACGTTGGACTTTTTTATTGCAACAATTCTTCCATCAGCCAACATACCTTTGTAAACAGTGCCTTGTCCACCATGCCCAATTATTCTATCCGCACTAAAACGATCAGTGGCCTTCTCCAATTCCTTTGAATTAAACAATTTGGTGTTCTCAACATTATCTCTGTTGTTTGTGGATAGTTGTTGCTCTAGAAGTAGTCCACCATTTCGTCTGAAGAACTTCTCTTTGCGTTTAACGCTCCTCCTTTTCTTTATTGCTTTGTATGACCACCATCCACCAAAAATCAGAAATAATACACCAAGGCTTGTGCTAACACCTATTTGACTCAATGAAATAGAAAGATATTACTCCTTGCACTTGTGCNCTCTCTCTCTCTCTCTCTCTCTCTCTCTCTCTCTCTCTCTCTCTCTCTCTATATATATATATATAACCGATTATACTCAACACTATTAAGATATAAATTAATAAATAATAAAATCTAACATAAATAACCTAAATTCTATGAGTTCTTCAAAAATGTGCTTATTAATTCGTGTTCTTTATTTCCTTTTTTATTAAATTTATTAAATGAATGGAATGAAAAGAAACTCCTGATCTGATCTATTTCACAACTAATATATTGCAAATCAAAGGACTAGCAAGAAGATATACCTATGATTATGAAAGGCTTGTTGTTCTTAGGAGGGACACAACGGTAATAACCTTCAGTATTTTCACAGCGTGTATCATTTGTGCAATAGTTGAGGTGATCAGGGTCTACACATTCATCAATATCTGCCATTGTAATAATGGAATGTGTTAAAAAAGAAATAATTACATAAAAATAATTTTACAAAATGATGTAATTTGATGTAATTTATCAGATTGTAAAATTATTTTTATTATAAAATAGATATGATGAATCAGGTGATGCATGCCATGTCAATAAAAAGAAAGATATGAATTAATTGGAGATTCGTCCAAAAGCAGCCATTTTGCGCGACTCATTCATGTGAGTTAATGGACAGATTGAGTACTCCCAAGTCCCAGGTTTTCAACTTAATTACATGTACTGCATCCAATTAAGCGTGTATATAAGATTACTGGTACTTCAAATTTATCAGATTCAAGTAGAAGCGGAAAATCATTAAATTTGAAAAAAAATAAAAAAAGATTATAATCCAACTTTGAGAGAGGGCTTGCCTCCTCATGATAAAAGGGGTTACAATGATTAGATCTGAAAAATCTTTACACAAAATAAGTACAGGTATCTTTTGCAAGGTCATACGGTTTTATATATATATATATATATATATATATATATATATAAACACACGTACGATACCGGCTTGGGTTGAAAGGAACGTTTGCGGTCATATTCGAAAGTATTTGTAAAAAGATGTGTAAAAACTTTGGGATAACAATATTTACAAGCTGATATGAAAGATACGTATAATTTTAGCAACATAGTTACACAAAATGACTTAGGGATGTTTGGGGATTGAGATGTTTTGAGAAATCTGTGAATACGAGTGAAATGATTTGTCAATAATAATAAAATGTTTTAGTTAAAAAGTTTTTTGAGTTTTAGAAAATAAGAGAATAAAAGTTTTATAAATTTAAAATATTTTATAATATTATTTTTATTTTGAAATTTGAAAAAATTATATGGTTTTTTGTGCTTTGTTTTGAAATTTGATAAAATTGTAATGATTAGAAGAAAATGTTAAAAATTTGAAATGAAAAAGTGTTTGTGTTTGAGTTTGAGTGGTGTTTGAAAATGAAATTATGATAAATTTTAAGATGAGATAAGATAGTTTATGTTTCCAAACAAATCCTAATACAATTCATTTTTAAAAAGATCATATATCATGTAGATAAAAAATTAACTATGCTTATTAAATTTATTTGACACCTTTCTAGTTTCTATATCGTTGACTTGCAAATCAAAAGACTTGGAGAATTAAATGGATTAAATAGATTGTTGCGAAAGAGAAATTATATACCTCGACATCCTACAGGAATGAGTAATAAATATTATATATAGTAAGATCCACGTTATATATTACTTTCTCCCTTACTTTAAGTCATTAAGTTTAAGGAATAATATGAGAAAAATCATTATAATTTTTTTAAATTTTTAAATAAAATATAATAAACAATTTAATTTTTTCAAATCTTAAAATAAAAATAATATTAAAAATAATATTTTATATAACTTTCAATATTTATTTTATCTCATCTCATCTAATTCACTATCCAAACCATCCCTAAGATCCCACTTAGAGAGAGGACTACGATGATTAGATTTGAAAAATCTTTACACCATATAATTACAATACAAATCTTTTGCAAAGTCATAAGGTTATATATGAGAGCAATGATAGAACGACAATCCAACTACATTTTATCTCCAACTTATCAATAAAATAATGATTTTTTAAAATTCAAAGACATCAAATCAAAATCAATATTTTAAAAAATATTATTTTATTTAAAGATTGTAAAAAAAATTGTAGAGGGCTTGTTTTATGATGGCTGACGATACCTTACACATGACATGGGTTGAACGGTCAAGGTCTTGGCCACATTCGAAATCTAAGTACTCAAATATTATAAAAGAAAACTATGTATAAATACCCATATAATATATATATATATATCTGTAATCTTTATTAATTCTCTATTGTCCTTTTGATCAGTCTCTTTTTTGTTTTTCGATCGTGTTCTTTTCTACTAATTTCTGTTTTCCATGCACGACTTTTCTCCATTTTTTAACTTCTTTTATCATTTTCCAATTAACGTTGAACATATATAAGGGTTTTTTCAATAATAGTATAAATAGTAAATATATAAAGTATTTTACCGATCATGTGATAGTATCATTTCATAAAAAATACAGATTTTTTTTTTTAATTATGAGTTTTCCATTTAATTTGAATTTCAATTAATTTTTCAAAACTGCTGATCTCTATTTAAAATATAATTGTAAAAATCTTTGTAAAAAAATGTTGTGTACGTACGTACGTGCATATAAAACAATTGTACAAACTTTGTTCATAGGAGAGAGAAAAAAAATAATCTTAATCATATTTACAAGCCAATAAGATGAAAGACATACTTTCTAGCTTACACATCATGATTTAATTTGCTATAAAACTCATTTTTTAATTTCGTTCACAAATCATATATATATATATATCACGCTAACGGTGTAAAGTATCAATCAAAAAGTAACTATATATGCTTATAAAACTTGTTTTACACTTTTCTATATTGACTTGTAAATAAAAAAACTTCAAGAACTAAATGGAGTAAATAGGTTAATACGAACGAGAAACTTACCTCGACATCCTCCAAGAAGATAGGGATTTCCTTCGTAACCATAGTTGCACTCACACCAATGAGTATATTCTCGCGGCTCTCGCCAGCTTAGGCTATTCCCAAGAGTAGGATAACTATTCGAATAACAATAATAGGTCGCGTTCCTATATTCACTTGCTGTCGAGTTTTTCATTGTAGGAAGAGAATAGAAAGAAGTATTGTCAATCCCCCATTTCAATACCACTGGAACGGACATATTTGGATTCGGCTCTGTGAAATTGTTCTCAAACCAATCCTGGTCAACCAAAAATGCATAGTTGCAGTACTCACTACTACTGCCATTACTACTACTTTTCGGCTCTATAGTTGTAGTGAATGCATGGATATTAGAAGGGATTGTTGTTTGGCAACAGTTTGTGGTGTTGCAACGACTTCCATTTGTGAATGGACCTCTGTCACAAGGGGATTTGCACCCACCATATGAAATCGATTCATCGAACCACATGGAGGCAGAGTTGTTGCAACCCATGGCAATGAAGCTATTGTTGTAGTAGGAGAAGGCGAAAGGACTTTTCTCTAACTTCAGAGTCCTTGTGCTGTTCGTGCCATTGGTACAGCTCGAAAACATGGAATAATTGACGAGAACTGTGCGTGCAGCTATGTTAATCTTCAGCACCTCTAGGTTGAACCTTTTCAAAAAGGGTACTTTTGGAAATCCCAGATCATTACAAGAGTCATTTCTGCAGACTATTTCAAACCAATCTCCAACGTAGCAACTATTTCCGATTCCAAAAGGGTACGGAATGCTAACGTTATTCCCACAGTCTTCTTGACATGAACTGCTTATTGCGTTCGATGCTCGCGTGAATGCATTGACTGAGCACATGACTAACACAAGCATCCGAAACATGAGTAACATTCGCAATGCCATATAGATCTCTTTCTTTGATGATTATGATCATCAATTATTAAGGCCAAAGTGTCAGATCGGTTTATATATATTGTACTTTCTTCAGATATTTCAAAGCTGGAAGTTGCCTATGGTTATCCGAATATTTAATTTCTATGGAAGGTGGCAACATAAGCTGTCAGAAAAGTCAGTTTCAAATTAAAGGTACTTACTGGTCAGAGAAAAGAAAAAAAATAGTGCCAAAATAATTAATGATAAACATTAGTCGGTCCATTCCTTATAGTTGTGAATTAATGTTTTGAATTAAGATGTTTTATTAGGTTTTGATAAAAGAGAGAGAGAAACAGTTAAATAACAATACTATAAAGTTAAAATATTGTTATAATATAATTTTTTAACTTTATTTTTGTTTTGAAATTTGAAAAAAATGAAATATTTTTTGTCTTTTGTTTGAAATTTAAGAAAGTTGTAATTACATGAAAAAGTTGAATATTTGAAATTAAAAAATATTTATATTTGAGTGATGTTGAGGAAAGAGATAAGATGAGATATAATAATGTTATGAAATTTACCACTTAAATATACTACTTTTGTCATGCATACTTAATAAGTTGGGCTTATCATGTTTGACCCAATTTATATAAGATTTTTAAATAAAAAGAATTAGTGGTATGGATGATCTCCCTACAATATATAACTCTAGGTACGTAAAAGATCTGTTTCAAAAAAAAAAAAAAAAAAAGTGTCCCCGGTGGTTACGGTCAATTAATTATGATCAGATTCTCGTCCTGACTCTTAATCTATTTAGGTGGATTAATTATTTTCTTTCCTTTATTAATTAATTGTCGCAATAACTCGAATTAATTAATCCATAGCCAATTGTAAACAATCAACTCATGAATGTTAGAGTAAAATATATTTCTAGACTTTGTCAAGGATGATGAGAGAAAAATAGTATATTCTATGATCGGCCATGAAAAAGACAATTTGTTTTTTCTTTTTTTTTCGAATAATCTCTTTCGACTTTGTCAAGGAGGAAAAGAGTAGGCAAAATATTTAAAGGGCCAGATCTATTAAATATTGCTTTCCTCTACTAAGACCTAGCTCTGATTTGATATATTTGTTCTCGTCATGGCTCACGTATATACGTTGGGTTAATTATATTTTCTTTTAAAGTTGAGATGAGATGAGATGAGATTAAAGTAGAAAAGTTGAATAAAATATTGTTAAAATATATTTTTTAATATTATATTTATTTTAGAATTTGAAAAAGTTGAATTGTTTATTTTATTTTATATGGGGATTTGGAAAAGTTGTAATGATAGGATGTGAGATTTTCAAAGTTTTGAGTTTTGGTCTTGAAAACAAACAAGGTCAAAATTTTATTTAAAAACAATATGATTTTTCTATTTTAATTACATACCCACCCGCGGCCTTTCTAAATCACCGTGAATCTCGTTTTTTTTTTTTTCCTATTCTATTAATTAACTACTTTTTTTAAAATTAAATTTTTAAAATTTTGTTGTATTTTTAACCATCATTTTTTCACAATCTATTTATTCTCAAAACTAAAACTTGTATTTTCAACCACGTGCGTACATACTTATCTATTTATAATGGTCACATTTTAAAATTATTCATCACTTAATTCTCAACGATAATATTTTAAAATCGCCTCTACCAAAACAATCTGACTTTGAAATTACATTTCTGTTGACTAAAATTATTAAAAAGGAGGCTTTATGATGAGATCATGATACAAAGAGCTAGGCACCTTCGGGAGAATATCAGACTAAAATTATGTATTTTTACTTAATATTAATTTTCTATTTATTTAATTTCCTCAGCATGAGTAGTACTAGAAGTGGCCTCTATTAAGTAAAAAAATCCACAATATTCGAGCGTGAGTCAACTGAAAGTTAGAAATTTAGAACAATCTTTGTCGTCAAGGCCATGCACAAACGTTGAGAGGAAAAGACTATGATTGGTTGGCGCCCATGATAAAGAAAATCGAAAGATTATTATTTTTTACAATATTTTCTTAATTTGGACTTTGTCAATTCCAGAGGTTGAGATGAAAAGTTAATTACTCATGTATGTACACTGTACATGACGCAGCCGGCCCCGGGAAAATAAGGATTCTTGATTAATTATTTCCATTTTTTAATCAATAAACTCCGATCAAACCCCAAAGATTTTTTAAAATAAAAAGATCGATGACTTGAAAAAGTTTAGATAACCCAAAGTACTACACGACCCTACTAAATTAAAGCCTGAACGAATTATTATTATCATCCAATAATCATGCTTGTTGAAAAAGTCTTCGCTTCTGTAAATTAACATAAGCTATTGGGTGACTTCTAAAACAGTTAAGGGTGTCAAATTAGCAATCTTCCATATGAGTTTTTATAGTCCTATTTTGATCTTTTTTGTGATGATTTCTTCGAAGCAGAGAAAAGCACATTATGAATCTTTGTCTTCGGAGATCACCTATTTATTGATGATTTGGAAGTTCTTCAAATTAAGAAGTTATAACCCATCTTTGAGTCTATTTATTTGAGGTCAAGTTTACATAGGAACTCTTGTTAGAAGTCTATATTGATCCATCCACTCTAGCCTTCACATCACAAGCAATGTAGCAAGGCTAATCCACATTAGCAACTCTTCCAGAATTGTAATACCCTGCTCCTTCCTTCCTTCCTTCTGATGTAAGCAATTACGTTTGATGCGACAGTCCGTTTCTTCTCTCTAGTGCCTAAAAGTCCCGTTATGCGTGCCAGATTCCGATAACGTGTTTTTAAAGATACTACGTAATTTCTAAAGTTAGTTTTGTATTTTAAAATTATGATCAATTATGATCAGATCCTCGTCCTGACTCCTTAATATATTTAGGTGGATTAATTATTTTCTTTCCTTTATTAATTAATTGTCGCAATAACTCGAATTAATTAATCCACAGCCAATCGTAAACAATCAACACATGAATGTTAGAGTAAAATATATTTCTAGACTTTGTCAAGGATGATGAGAGAAAAATAGTATATTCTATGATCGGCCATGAAAAAGACAATTTTTTTTTTTTTTTTTAGAATAATCTCTTTCGACTTTGTCAAGGAGGAAAAAAGTAGGCAAAATATTTAAAGGGCCGGATCTATAAAATATTGCTTTCCTCCACTAAGGACCTAGCTCTGATCTGATATATTTGTTCTCGTCATGGCTCACGTATATACGTTGGGTTAATTATATTTTCCTTCAAAGTTTTAACCAAAATTTTATTTGAAAAAAATATGATTTTTCTATTTTAATTACGTACCCAAGCACGGCCTTTCTAAATCACCGTATATCTCGTTTTTTTTTACCTATTCTATTAATTAACTACTTTTTTTAAAATTATATTTTTAAAATTTTGTTGTATTTTTAACCATCATTTTTTCACAATCTATTTATTCTCAAAACTAAAACTTGTATTTTCAACTACGTACGTACATATTCATCACTTAATTCTCAAAGATAATATTTTAAAATCGTATCTACCAAAACAATCTGACATTGAAATTACATTTCTGTTGACTAAACTCCGATCAAAGATAATTAAAGATTCTTCATTAATTATTTCCATTTTTTAAACCCCAAAGATTTTTTAAAATAAAAAGATCGAAGACTTTAAAAAGTTTAGACAACCCAAAGTACTCGATCGATGACCCTACTAAATTAATTATTATCAGCTAATAATCACTTGTTGAAAAAGCCTTTGCTGCTGTAAACATAAGCTATTGGGTGACTTCTAAAACAATTAAGGGTGTCAAAGTAATCTTCCATATGAGTTTTTATAGTCCTATTTTGATCTTTTTTGTGATGATTTTTACGAGCAGAGAAAAGCACATCATGAATCTTTGTCTTCGGAGATCACCTAGTTATTGATGATTTGGAACTCTTGTTAGAAGTCTATATTGAGCCATCCACTCTGGCCTCCACATCACAAGCAATGCACCAAGGCTCATCCACATCAGCAACTCTTCCCGAATCTTCAGGGATAACGTAGATTAGGATGATGTTTGCTCTCTGGTATTGATTGTAACAGTTTTGGCAGAGCAATATAACAAACTCTGCTGCACTAAGGAACATTCTGCTGTGCACGGCCACCGCTTGTAAAAATGTCTAGGAAAGTTGTTAGGATTCTTTTTTGTGTTTATATATACCATTTGTACTCCTCCTGATTTATAATGAGAATCTGCAAATATTTTCCTCTCTTCTACTCCATCAGTCTATGATCATGTATTTATAGGTGCTTTAGACTGAATAAAAACATGTGCGCGCAAAGAATTTAATAATTTGTCTATCAAGTTTGCCATTGGATAGCTCTCTATATATATATAGACACACACACACACACACATATATATATACACACTAACCTTATTATTCTTCTATATATGTTTGCAACCATATATATCCCATCAATTCGTACCCAAAAGTTTCGATTTGAGTTAACAAGATTATAACTTAGGAAGAAATTATATATATATATATATATATAAATTTTGATTTTCAAAAGGTCGCCTTTGATTAAAATAATTTAGTGTGTCTAACATATTAGTTTCTCGCTGGACAAGGAGATTGATCAGAGTTGCTGGCTATGGAGTAATGAAATGAAAAACAAATTATTACGGAGTCTTATAAAGAAGATGGATTTTTTAATCCAACCCAAAGACAGAACAATTCTAATTGAGTAGTCCCAAAACATGCCGAGGAGACTTTCATGGGTAAGAACTAAACAAAAAATGGAGTTGGGGGAGAGAAAAAAGGAATGAAGACAAATTGATCATCGAGAAAACTAATTAAATTGTATTGGATCGATGCAGTGTATTCTCTATACAACGAAATGAGCTCTATTTCTAGAAGAGCCAACTGATATAGATAGATAAAACAAAACTAGAATAGGTGAACTAGTATTTCCAATCAATAGAGCGGAAATTCTGCATGGTTTGAGTTTGAAGAGTATGTTTGCTTTGTTGCTAGCATAAAGGACATAAAAAAGGTGTGTTTTTTTTTTTTTAACTTTAATGTTAATTCTGAAACCGTAGTGTGGAAAACTACAAGACAGTCAAGAGCTGCTCAGAGGAGCTGAGACCATAAAATCATGTATATGTCTTCATGCTTCATTCTACCATAAGACCATATATATCATATACAATCCATGTTCAATGATACATTCATGGCATTATCTTCAAGATATATTCAACCAAAAGACCAAATCATATATGTAGCCCACAAGATGAAATTGGGCAAATACTGCATCTAAGAAGTTTTTATAATATTGAAGACAATAATAATGGTTCAACGTCTAAAGACAAGATTATGCCGTTGTCCATACTTGCAATTGTTGATGTAGAAACATCATACTGATCGAACATTTCATTCTTGAATACAAGTACCTCTTCAAAGTTTTGCAACATTTGCAACACTGCCTCCAACTCTTTTGCCACCTCTTTCATTGTAGGTCGTTTCTTTCCGTTCAAATTCAAGCACCTTTTCACAAGGTTGGCGACTGCAATAATCTCTTCCTTCTTAGCTTCCTTCAAAACTCGATTATCAATAATATCAAACAAATTGTTTTCTTCCATTGAATTAAGGAAGTATGTGGCTAGACTTTTGGTTTCTAGTGTCCGTTTAGAAGAAATCGCTTTTTCTCCAGTTAAGAGCTCAGCTAGGACAACACCAAAGCTATAAACATCACTTTTTTCTGTAAATTGACTTGATTGGAAATACTCAGGGTCCAAGTATCCACAAGTGCCATATACTAGTGTGGTCAGGTGAGTTTTGATCAATAGCAATAGATCTTGAAGTACCAAAGTCGGCCACTTTTGCTCTATACTTCTCATCTAAGAGTATGTTTGTAGTCTTGATGTCTGGGTGGTAAATAGGAGAGGAAGCAGCTGAGTTTAAGTAAAAGAAAGCTCCTGCAACTTCTGTAGCAATTCGTAAACGCATACCCCATGTGAGTGGAAACTCTTCCTCATTTTGATCATCAAGATAATGAGCAAGAGTTCCATTTGGAACAAATTCATAAACTAACAGAGAACTTCTGTCTCCAAACAAAAGCCAAGTAATTTAACCACATTCCTATGATTAATTCGTGAAAGAATGACGACGTAATTAACAAATTCTTCCAATCTTTCTTCATCAATTATCACAGATCTTTTTACTGCTACAATTCTTCCGTCCGATAACATGCCTTTGTAAACAGTGCCTTGTCCACCCTGGCCAAGTATTCTATTTACATTAAATCGATCAGTGGCCACCTCCAAATCCTTTGAACTAAACAATTTGTTGCTCTCAACATTGACATGATCACTTGAAGATAGCTGTTGTTGTAACAATAGTCCACCATTTCGTTTGAAGAACTTCTCTTTTTGTTTAATCATCTTCCTTTTCCTTATAAGTTTGTACGACCACCATCCACCAAAAAGCAAAAATAATACCCCAAAGCTTGTACTAATACCTGCTTACTCAATGGAATAAGAAAAGGTCATTAATACTCCTTGCTATAGTAAAGATTATATTAATAACTTTTGTTTTGCATATACATATATACTAATATCACTAGTATAATTAATAGGTGAAAGGCCGAGACCTAATAATCCTTAATTAAATATACTGCATAGATATTGACTATATATCTTATATAATCCTTAATAAAAATTTCCAGTTGCCCCAAAATAAAATATAAAAGAAACAAGATGGGGGTATTAATTGTGTGCTTGGAGCACGAAAATGAAGTTGAATTTGACAAATTGTACGTGATTAACCGAAAAATCATGTTCTTTGGATCAAGACATTGCATGGGACAACTAATTATTATTAATGGAAAATGATTTGTAAAAGTAATATTACTTTACAAATTAATTGGCATGAAAATTATCAGAGACTTTGCAGAAAACAGATCAAGGGAAAGGTCACGTACATGCAATTAATATATATATAGCACCCTATGAGAAGGAAGACATACCTATAATTATGACAAGCTTGGTGTTCTTAGCAGCGACACAACGGTAACCACCTTCAGTATTTTCACAGCGTGTATCAGATTGTTTACAATAGGAGTACGTAGAGTCTGCCATGTAGTCCGTGTACCAACCTAAAATTTACATCCACATGTACATGATTTCATTTTTATCTCACTCTCCCCGACGCCTGCAACCCCTCTCTCAAGGATGTATATACAGTGATGATTTTCTGAAACATTTAGATTTGAGATTGTCTAGTAGTTTTACAGCTTCACAAGGAAAATAGCTGTTGACGTCGTGTTTTGCGGGCATGGGCAAATCTCTTCGGTCAGTGCCGCGATGCGAAGAATTTGGAGTCTCTGACGGTGTTCCGGTGCAGCTGTACGGTGGCGATTCCTACGTCTACGGTGGCAAGTAGAAAATAAATACAGTAAAAAGGTTGACACCAAGATTTACGTGGTTCGGCAATATGCCTACGTCCACGGGGGTTTTGGGTGTGATTGAAACTGCACAAAAACAAAGAAAATTACATGGAAGCATATCTATATCTATATATGTTGCCATAGCTTCTCTTGTACAAGGCAAAATAATCAGCTTTGTACTCGAGGGGCCTTTTTGGTTTTCTGGCACTTACCCCTCTAATCTTTGCACAGAGTAGGCTTGATATGTCCAATGAATCATCAATTTTATGATTTTTTTTACTCTCTTCTCCACGTGACTTTTATTGGTGGTCAAGAAACATGTACATTTTGATTTAAAAAAATTAAATAAATAGAGTTTGACTACTGCATCAATATTTTTTTCATAAAAAAAATTTATAACATATAAGTTTTGATTTAAAAAAAAAGGTGCAACCCGGGTTTCGGGATTTTAGAAACCGATTTCAATCTGGGTTCTAGCCCGAGTTTGTCCGGTCTGGAATACCCAAATTCTTGGATCGGAAGTCGGATGAACAGTCCTAAAAAGAGAATACCGAAGTGCTGTTCATCTTCCAGTGCGATAATGATTGGACATCATGATCATGTATATTATTATTTCATAATATTTGTGAATATCCAAATTACACGTACGTCGCCATGCACTAAAGGCTGAATGTATTATAATTCTTTCAGCCAATAAATATGTGTGGTAGGTCTTTGCTTATATATATAAATATTTATTTATATATATATGTAAAGTATTTAAAGATAATATACTAGCCGGTAATCTTCCAATTACCTGGGTCTTGTATATCAGAATTTAATGTTCTGATTAACTTGCTGGTCAGAGAAAAGAAAAAAAATACTTCCAAAATAATTAATGATAAACTTAGAATGGTTTGGACCTTTAGAATATATCATAAGTATTTTGTGTTTGAATGATATTTGGAAATAAAATATTTGAAAATACTGATATACTTATGCACATAAACAAGAGCTAATATCACTCGACGGGTCCAAAGCTGGAAGTTGCCTTGAAGGCCAAAGTTAGTATGAATTTCAAAGCTGGAAGTTGCCTTGAAGGCCAAAGTTAGTATGAAAGAAAGTTCTCATATACAGGGGAAAAAGAAAGACCTCGTGATCAAATTAAGACTATAGTTATACGAATAATTTCTATGAAAGTTACATAAGCTGTCGGAAAAGTTAGTTTCAAATTAAAGGTACTTACTGGTCAGAGAAAAGAAAAAAAAAATAGTTCGAAAATAATTAATGATAAACTTAAAAATAATTAAGTATTTTAAGTTTGAGTGATACTTAAAAATAAAATATTTGAAAAGACATGATCAGAATAATTATAATGCACATAAACAAGAGCTAATATCACTCTGATCGGTCCACTCCTGGTAATAAAAAAATGGAATTTGACAAATTGAAGGATCGGCCATCCACTGCTTGATTGATGTCCAAATATCAAACCCTTNTAAATATATATATATATATCCAACGTTTAATGTTATGTAAGAAATTGATCACTTGATAAACACTCGTCGGATCACTTGGCCTACATATATACATTGAATTTGGGGGTCCCAAGGCCACATGTAGGTCGCGCGCCTATCCCCTCCTCTCATACCTGATCTCTAAAGTTATACTTATCATGACTCAAGTTGCAATATTGAATTTGAGAGTTGATGTTTGATGGAAAACAAAGTATACAAGTTTATAATTTAAAATTTCATGTCATAGCATTAATTGCGTGCCAAGAAAAAGAGGTAGGCCTGTTTATAATTTGACCATTTTTTTCCGGTTTGAATGTTTGAATGTATTTTTTTTCCCCTTCTCCATAGTAATTAAATGTACAGAAAATCAGAAGGAAAATTTATGTTTTTTGTTTTTTTCACTCACGTCTATATATCATTTTCACTTTCAACCCGAAAGGAAAACTCCTTTCAGACTACATATAGATATTGAATATTTTCTGCCGTATAGTCAACGCACAATTTTCCAACTCTTGGACTTTGACCCTGTAAAAAGGAAAAGGAATGTATCAGATGGGTGTGATTGAAACTACACTGAAACAAAGAAAATTACATAGAAGCATATATATATATATATATATATGTATATCTATATATGTTGCTTTGTAGTAGCTTCTCTTGTACAAGGCAAAATGATCAGGTTTGTGCTCAAGGGATCAAGGGATGCCTCTAATGAATCATTCATTCTATGATTTCTTTTTTCTCTTTTTTCCACGTGGCTTTTTATTCGTGGTAACATGTAGGTTTTGATTTAAAAAATTAAATAAATAGAGTTTGACTGCTGCATCAACATTTTTTTATAAAAAAATATTTATAACTTGTAGGCTTTAATTTTATTTTATTTTTTAAAAAAGGGTATGGAATGCCTAGCTACATTATACCCAGAGTCTTTTGGACATGAACTGCTTATTACGTTCGATGCTCGCACGAATGCATTGAGTACTGAGCACATCATGACTAACACAAGCATCCGAAACATTACCATTTGCATTAATGCCATCGAGATTTCTTTCTCTGTGATGATTTTGATGAATTATTAAGGCAAAGGCCTCGATCGGTTTTATATTGTATGTAGTAGTGGAGATATTAATTCAAAGCTAGAAGTTGTTAGAGAGAATGAATTTTTGAAGTATTCTTCATTGATTTTCTTCAGTACATAATGTATGTATTTATACAAGATAAAAGAGAATAAAAGAATATTTGATTTGTTACAAAACCGTAGAGAATGATAATTGATTTTCCTACTGTTACTTGGCAGACTGCTGTTATGTATTGGATGTATGATCCTCTGGTGTTTCCATTGCTGCATGAGTGTGAGTGGTGCTCACCTTCTGTTTGTCAATATGTGCCATAGGTTTAGATATTCTAATACGCCCCCTCGAGTCCAATGGGGTATCCACCACATTGAGACTCGATCTGAAACTAATGAACTTGTCTGAAACTAACGGTTTGGTCAACACATCTGCTATTTGATCTTTGGAGCTACAAAACAGACTTTGTAAAGTGCGAGCGGCAACACGATCCCTTACGAAGTGAAAATCAATATTCATGTATTTGGTTTGGAGTGATAAACTGGGTTGGCTGATAGATAGGTAGCACCGATGTTATCGTACCACAAAATGGGAGCTTTAACAAGCGGAATACCCAACTCTCGAAGCACTGTTTGAAGCCAAATTGTTTCAGCAGCTGAAGAGGCTAAGGATTTTTATTCTGCTTCAGTTGAAGAACGAGCCACCGTTCTTTGTTTCTTTGAGCTCCAAGAGATGAGATGTTGTCCAAGGTAAATACAGAACCCTCCCGTTGATCGTCTGTCGTCAGGACATCCCCCCCCCCCAAATCGGCATCCGAATAAGTTTGAAGAGTAAGAGTGGACTGCTTTTTAAACAATAAGCCATGGTTGATAGTGGTTTTGAGATACCTAAGAGCCCGTTTGACAGCGCTCCAGTGAGGGACCTTGGGCGAGTGCATGAACTGGCAGATCCTATTCACGGCAAAGGAAATGTCGGGTCTTGTTAGAGAAAGGTATTTTAAGCCACCTATTTTACTCCAATACAAAGTGGGATCATCAAAATCAAGGGAGTCAAACTTGGACAATTTAAGTGAAGCTACCATAAGAGATATGATCAGCTTGGCGTGTAGCATTTGACTTCTTTGAAGCAGAGTATGTATGTATTGTTGTTGAGAAAGGAGGAGTCCCTGAGTAGTGTTTTTTGCTTCTAAACCAAGGAAGTAAGAGAGCTTGCCGAGGTCTTTGATAGGGAAGGCACGGCCCAAGTTAGAAATGAGTAAATCAATTGCCGAAGGTTTTGAAGATGTGATGACTATGTCATCCACATAAAACAAAAAGCATATGAGAGCATCACCATGCTGTAGTATAAAAAGTGAGGGATCTACTTTGGATGCATAGAAGCCATAGGCAAGCAACCAAGAGCTGAGTTGAGCAAACTAAGCTCTTGGTGCTTGTTTAAGGTCGTATATGGCCTTGTGCAATTTGCACATGTACATGGGATGAAGAGGATCAAGAATTCTCTAGGGTTGCTGCATAAACACATCATCAATCAACGACCCATGCAAAAAAGCATTATGGATGTCTAACTGGCGCAATGGCCATGAACGAGTTACAGCAATGGATAAAACAAGCCATATAGTAGACAGCTTCACCATTGAACTGAAGGTCTCATTATAGTCCAAACCATGCATTTGGTGATACCCCTTGGCTACTAGCCGAGCTTTCTTGCGTTGGAAGGAACCATCAGAATTTGTCTCAGTCCAAAAGACCCACCTGCAACCAAGAATATTAGTGGTAGAGGTAGGAGGAACCAAACTCTAGGTTTGGTTTGTTAAAGAGCAGTGTATTCTTGTGACATTGCTTCTCTCCATTCTGAGAACTTGGAAGCTGCGGAATAACTTGATGGTTCATCTGGGATAGAGACAGTGGTAGTGAGACAGAGATGAGAGGAGTAAGGTACGGTGCCATCCTTGAACTGTCAGGGTCGAGAGGAATTGTTTGGGCACCAGTAATGATGGGTGAGTGCTGGGGAATTAAAGCAGGTGGAGGTGAAGGAAGGAGAGGGGCTGTAGATGTGAGATCCCTAAAATTATTAGCTATTTTATTTATTATTATTGGCTAAATTAATTCAATTATTATTTATTATTATTATTAGTTTTAATTAATTTATTTGTTGTGCATTTTATTTTTAGATTATTTTCGGTTTGGGCTTTTGAGTTATGGTGTTTTATTTATTATAGTGGGCTCTGTGCGTGTGTGTTTTATTTGGGCCGTGTGTGTGTTGAAAGAGTAGCTCAGCCCGTGTAATTTGGAACCTAGCCTGCCCGTATGTGATAAAGCATGGCCCAGCCATGTGTTTTATTAAGCCCAGCCCCTCCTCTTTATTGAAAACGGTGAGTTTTGGAGAAAAGCACTAGGGCTTCATCTCTATCCCCTCATGTGCCGTGCAGCTTCTTCTTCCTCTTTCTTTTTCTTTTCTTCTTCATTTCTTCTGGTTTCTTCTACTTCCAGTTGCTGCCGACGCCAATTTATTTCCTCCAATCAGCCATAGCCACGCAAGGCTCTACCACGGTGCCGCCACCACCTTTTCCTCCATCTCCTTCTTCCTCATTTTTACTGCGTGTCACTCGGCATGGGACTCCGAGATGAACTGTCAAGCCGACCGATCTCCATTGCCACCACCACCTTCCACCTCCAGCTTCCGGGTTGAACTCGTGTCGCTCGTAGGGGTCTCCTTCAACTGCATGTGTGCCGAATTTCATCTGCATAAACCGAACCACTCGGCCTATAAATAGGACTGAAAGCCACAGTTCTCAATTAAATCCTCTTTTCTTCAGTGATTTGCATCTCTCATTTGAGTTCATCTCGCCCTCTTAAACCGAAATCTTAGTTCCTCAAGTTTTGTAATTTTGTCTCGAAAATTTGTGTAAGCCGAAGCCGTGAGCTTCACTTGTTTTCCTAGTGATTTTTTGTGCTTACCATCTTCACCCTCGTGATCTTCCAGAAATTTTCCCGTATTCGATTGTGAGTAATTTTCTAAAATACGGCCCACGAGTTTTAAACGGCATTATTATAATTAAATGTTATTTATAAACTGTTGGTTTGAGATGGACCTAGAGCCGTTGAAGTGTTGGGAATAAAATTGTAGTTGATGTTGGATTTAGGCCTTGGGCCGGATTGGAGGATGAGGTTATGCGTGTAGTTGATTGTGAAATTGTATAAATTGTAATTATTGTGATATTATTAAATGAGCAAATGTCATCCAATATTTGTTATCATACATATTTATCGTCTTTAATAAATTGTGCTACAAAGTCACGTTGTCTGTTTGAAAATTGAGATTTATGATATTAATTATGTGGGTGCGTGTGTATCGAGATAGGGCATTATCTCAGTGGAGCTTCTCTAGTCACTCGGGAGCGTAACAGACTGACGTGACGTCCTTTGAGTTGTCGCAGGGCGACGACGGGAACGGATGAGACAGTAACGCTCTCGTACCGATTATGTGGCCTTTCGCTGGCGGGGTTAGAGGATGTTTGGCCATGTACGCACTGGATGCGGAACTGGACATCACTCGTTACGAAGTCTCATGCACGGACGTTACCCGTGGTGTGACGATGAGAGCCAGGGTATGCATATGGTCCATAGGGGAGGCCGTAGTGCATGCTTAATAAAATAATAGATATATATATATGGGCCAAATGGAATTTTGGCGTGGTGATTAAATGTGTATTCTTTTTGGAAAAATATGTGGAAATTGTTTCTTCGTGTTTGACCGTATGTGGTCGTCTTTATTGTATTAATGTATCTTAATCTCTTGGGTGTTATTTTGGTTAAGTACTTCCTGAGATGTCATAATCTCACGTGGTGTTTTACCCTGCGGTTCCGTCTTATGATACCGTAGACGCAGAGACTGATTATGAGCCTGAAGGACCGGCTCCGCCGGAGGCATGATTTGCTATTATGTTATTTGAAAATATGAGATTTGTTTACTCTATTATATTTGTTTTCTGTAGATTATCTATCGGATGACTGTAATATTATTGTAAAGAGTATTTTATGGTTTTGAACATTCTGGTACTTAATAAAGTATGACCTTTTTATTTATCCGCTGCGAGCATTATATTGTACACTCATTACTTGTTGCACACACTCTGAGCACTTGTCGTTGGGGTGCGTGATCCGTGTGATCATTATCCCGGTGTCATGAACTCCACTAAAATAACACGTGGGGGTCGAGGGCGCCACAGTCGAAGTCGATGAGATATTTCCAGAGAGAACGGGCTGTTGAGAGGAAGAAGAAAAAGGCTCATGACTTGGTGAGGACGAAGATGAATTAAAAGAGTTTGGGCTTGGGCCAAGCCCGAGAATAGAGGGCATGAGTATAGGTAGAGAGACCATATCTAGTTTTGAGGGCAGAGTAGGTGAAGTGGGCCGAGCTTTTGAAGAGGAAATGAGGCTTCATTAAACACAACATCTCTAGAAATATAGAGTCTGTTATTAGTGAGATACAGACGCTTATACCCCTTATGAGATGTACTGTAACCCAAGAAGAGACAGGGAGTAGAACAAAATTTTAATTTATTAGAGAGATTGGGCCAACATGTACACCCAAAAACTTTGAGAAATTTGTAATCTGGATCATAGTTGTAAATAATAAAATGAGGTGATTTATTTTTAAGACTAGGAGAAGGAAGGAAATTAATTAAATAAACAGCAGTCTCAAAAGCATCAGCCCAATAGGAAAAGGGAAGAGATGAGTGGGCCAATAAAGTTTTATTAGTTTAAGAAAACTTTAATTATAAACTTAAGAATATAAGCCGAAATGTGATTTGAAGACCCAAGCAAAAGGAAAATTGTTTTCATAGTGTTGCAAACTTGCAAGATATTAATGTTGGAGGATAGAAAATGTGAAGGAAGACATCATAGAGTGCTGTGTTAATATTTTTGAAAAATCTCACAATTCAAAAACATGAATTGTTTTATGGCAAAAGTTTAGATCTCTCCCCCTCTTCAAGTTAAGATGTTTTATTGGATTTAAAAAATAAAAGAGAACAAATTAAATAAAAATATTATAAATTAAAAAATTATTTGAATGTTATTTTTTAATATTATTTTTATTTTAAAATTTGAAAAAGTTGTACTATTTTTTATGTTTTGTTTGGGAGTTTATGAAAATTATAATGATTAGGTAGTAATTAGATGACATTTTTGAAGATTTAAAATTGAAAATATTTTATATTTGGGTGATTTTTTGGAATGAAATATCAAAAAATATCTGAGAATAACATGGAACACTTGTGTTTCCAAACCAACCTCTATAAGAATTTCATTGGGTTTTCAATTACCTTATACATATATATAATATATAAAAAATTCTATTTATAAATCGGTGTGTAATGCGCACCCTTCATGTCGTCGACATAGCAAAACTTGATTTATAAGAGAAATATAAAATTCAAATATCTTACAAATTAAATCATGTCATATACATCAATGGTGTAAAGAGTGTGTTCTCCATATTTCACATGTTACATTAATTTTTTCTTTTAATCTTTTATTTAAAGTGGGTTTCTTAAACATTTTTTAATAGTATTTTCTGTCGTCTCTGTTTTTTATTTGAATGGGTTAAATGCAGCTCTATTCTTAGAAAAGAGTTGTGGGAATCTCTTTCAAGGTTGGGAATTGTTGATAAATCTTGGATGGTCGTGGGAGATTTCAATATCATTAAAAATGATCTAGAGAAGGTTAGGGGTGTTCTTGTGTCGACTATAGCCACGGAAGAATTTATTAATTTCATTGAGGTAAACTCCTTGTACGATCTTACAAAAATCCCTAACCAAAGTTTCAAAAACAGTCTTATAACTTTCCAAATAATGCATGAGGCAGGTTTTATCATACCTTCATACTTGGCTAACTTTCTAGCAAAAACTAATTCCCAGAGTATCAACTAGGAAATTAATTGAGCTAGTAAATTTGAACCATGAAAAACCGACCACCAAGTGAGCAACTTATCTCTCTAGCCCAAGGTTGACAAGGCTGAGCTGCCAAAAGTCTGAGTGAAATGAGACCAGACAGATATAATAAGGGAACAATCATTAAAAATATGTAAATCAAACTCAATAGCCTCACAACCACAGCTACATTTTGAAGCCAAGCTTATGCCACATTTTTGGATATTAAAGTCCAAAGCTAACCCATAATTCCACAATTTCTAGACAAAGATAGATACCTTTGGTGGAAGAATTTTGTTCCAAATATACTTCGATGCAGAAAATCAAGGATGGTGAACTCTAAGAATATCCCAAGCTGACTTCGTAGTAGATTTTTCATCATTTGTATGCTTCCAAAATCGATCATCATCACCACTTCTTAGTTTGATATTGAGGTTCCTGACAAAATTAAAATAAAATAAAATTGAGCTACCGTCTTATTTTTTTTAAAAAGTCAACGTTAATATCATGTAACATTAATACCAGAATTTGAAGAAATAGTGATGGGATTGTCGTTCGATCTTGAAATGTGGCCCAAAACTTTACTAAATCGACCACACCCTCCGGCTCACTCAGCCCACTTCCAGAGGTAGGAAAATAATTCATCCATTTTGGGTCCAAAAAAATCCTCTATTCCTTCCCCTTTCAACCTATTGGACCGCCTCGCCCCTCGTTTGCCTCTTAATTCTCAAACGCAAAACTCATCTCACACTGGCCAGGGGAGCGTCCCGCTCGAGGGAAAGAACAAATTCCTTAATTTCTGGTTTACGGTGTTTTTGGGTAGATGGCTTTTCGAGGTCGGGGGCGGGGGCGGGGATATGGAGGCGCCGGTGGCTATGGATTTGCCAAACAAGAGCCATTTGAGCTTTTCCCTGTACGGTTGTCTCACTGTTTATGGTTTTTCATGCTTGTTCTTTTATTGATTGAAGTCCCGGTTGTGTTTGGTGCTGGTTGTTTGACAACGGTGGATTAGTAATTCTCTAATCAGACTTCCAATGAAGGTGGATTAGCAGGAAACATTGATTATTGATATTGATGTTGAATAAGTTTGGAACAGTATACGTTACGTTCCGAATTAAATACATTGCGTTAATCTTGGGACTGAGTCATGGAGTCATAATTATATAGCTATATATATATATATAGCTTATTCTTGCTTAGCATTGTAAGTGATAACTGGGTACAATCTTGGGGCCATTATTTTGATTTTTAACGGAATGGGATCAAAAAAAATTGTGGTCATTTAATTAAAATATTTGCATTTTTCTGAATTGTTAATCGTGTGAAAGATTTAAAACCTGAACTTAGACCAATGTTTTCCATTTCATTAGCTGTTTTGGTTTTAGACTTCTTACTCATTGTTGTGCATGTGAAAGTTTTCTCGATGCAATTGTAGGATATTGAATTGCCTAACATCAAAAGCGTGCATAAGGAAGAAACCCTAGTTAGGGAGAGCGTAAAGTTGCAAAATTTTTGGAAGGCCTCTGCTTATTATCTTGACGAGACTGTTTCTAAAAGTAAGCATATTTGATTTTGTGTTGGAATGGCAGCTTGCTTATCAGCCAATATATAGCTACCTCTAGATTTTCACTAGATTATATCACCGTAATTTTTTTTCAATTCTTGGATTTATGGTGTCAGATAGCCGAAGCACAGAGATAGAGAGATATTCTGACATGACAAAACCAAAGACTACAATAACTCGTGATTCTCTTTCACAAATTTTAGAGCTTAAAAGATTTCCTCAAGAACTGATCGGAGGTGTGTAGTCTAAGCAATGAATTAAAAATGGGTGGTGGTCTTCTAAGACTATTTGCATTAATCTGCCTTGTAGTTTTGTCTTACGTATTTCATGATGCCTCAATAGACCTTTCTCATGGCACAATGAAATTCCCAGGTTCAAAGGGGCAACGGCCAAGTCAGAAAAAAGTTAGATGGAATCCAGAGTCAGGTTTGATGAGATAGAATGCCTTTCTCTTTTCGTTTGCTTTAGTATTTTTGGGATGTATGCCTTCTAATTTCCATATTTTTACGTGCCCAATATTGATATGTTATTGATGGAGATCAGTCACTCAAAAGTGTTTGTTTGTAAAAACTTGTCATTATTTACTCATAAACAAAAAAAAAAAAAAAACTTGTCATTACAAGCATTTCAATTTCTTTTGTCACTATGAAATCATTGAGTTTCAGTTTAATGAATGGAAAAGGCAAACAGCTACAGTTTCTAACTTCACATCGACCCATTGTTTATGATAATTTCTATATATCATTTCTATATAGATAGTTGTTTATATAATTTAACATCACATCGACCCATTGTTTATGACATTTCTATATATCATTGAGCTATATTTCTTTGTAGATAGTTGTGTCCTACCAAAGTATGTTTCTTTGGATGTTATGTTAAATGGAGTGAAATCTTTTCTCTGGCAGAGCTGCAGAAGCTAGATTATTTAGAAAAGCTTGAACAAAGGGCTCAGGTAAACGACTTCCAACTTTTGTAACTCTACTACATACATTACTTGGTCAAAGATCATTTTGGTATCACTTCTTAGAACTGCATACATGAATCAATCTTGATATGCTCCTTGATTAAGGGGAATAATCACAGAATACAATGTTTTACCTGTTCCTATTGGTACTTTGTCAGCCTCTATTGTTCAAGGTCATGCTCTCTTTTCAGTTTTCTCTTGTTTAGATTCCTATTTTTCTGATCCATGTAATTATGTAGGGCCAAGAGAATAAAGATGAGAAGGAAAAGAAAGAAGGCGAAAATGAAGATGAAGATGAAAACGATGGAGAAGAAGACATTGAGGAAGAACCTAGTGATGATGATTATTTTCAGGTTCCTAAAAAACATATGCTCTATGTTCTGGATTTGTATTGGTTTGTGTTCCTTGTGATGCGTGATGTGATTATTGGCCTTAAGCCCCGCATTGGCTTTATCCATGATGTGATGGCATTATCATCATAATGCTGTTCGGATGAATTCATTCTAAAATATGAAGGCACAAATGTATTCCTAGGAACTAAATTAAATATTGAGGTATCACCTAAGTAGCCTAAGTGGTTAAAAAATGAGGTAATGAGGTTGAACAAAACCTACTGTAGGATCTCTGCATAAAAGGGGATCCATCCTTGGTAGATAGTATGTTACATGGTAATCAAACTTTCTCATGGATCCTCTGAAGGATGATCTTTACAATAGGCGAAAAATCGAGGATAGAACTATCTAAATTCAGCAAAGGATTCCTATCATAAGGCAATTAATGTGGCAGGTTACCTAGCTATGATGAGACATTCACTCTTTCTCTTCTGCATTGTTCCTATTTGGAGAATTAGCATCCCTTACCAACATACGCTTTTATGGGGGCTTTTGTGTAAGGTGGAAGCCTGGCCTACCAGACTAGCAGTATTCTGTTGAAGTATACATGATAGCTGCCACTTGGTCGTCAAAAATCAAATAGAAAACATCTTTCTTCTGATATTATCTAGCTCTAGGTCATTGATTTTTCTCCTGGTATCGGATCATACTTGACCATTACAAGTTTTCCCATATACTGATAAGTGAAAATTCACCATTAACTGCATTGATATTTGTCATCTATTTTTCATAAGCTATGCAATCCTGCAGAATGTCGAGTTTGATGATGATGACGATGATTTTAACGATGTTGATGATGGTGGTGAAGGTATTACCTTTGACTGATGCTAAACTCGTCTAATGCTTTTGAAGTTTTCCTTGTACTTGAATTGCCCGGTTTTTAACATGTATGATAATCGACTCCTCAATGTTTGTAGTACCTAAACAACAATACTAACGGTTTCAAAACATTGCAGATGAAGGTACATTTTAATTGATATGGGAAGAATTTTCTTCGGGTCTTCTTTAGCAGCTTGAGGCAGGTTTCGCATATATGGAAGTATTCCTTTTCTTAATTGGATTAATTTGGGATCTTAAACTTCACCTTGTCAAAATATGAGGCTTCTAATGTATGAATTTCCTGCTCGACAATACCTATAAGAAAAAAAAAAATTTCCTGCTTGACAAAGATGTAGAGAAGTGAGTCGAGCATTTTTTAATCTTGGTGAAGTGTGTTACTTGTGCTATTTACTCTTGCCATGCATCACTTGTGCTGAGTTTGCCAAACATTTTGTTTATTGGTCCAAAGCTTTAGTCCAGTTCAAACGTTTGTTCCATGGTCGAGCAAATAGAAGTGAGAGCATTTTTGTTAATAGGTAACACAAATTACAATTACAAATTTCAACCTAATATTAATATAATTCATGCTACAGATATTCTGTTTCCTTTGGTCAAGTCCTAGCTATAAAAGTTGAAGCCTCAAGTGTATTCTTTTTCATCACAAACTTTGAGTACATTTAAAGATTTAAAAATTTTAAAAAAAAAAAATTGTTTAAAATACAAATATTTTTTTAATCATTTAAAACACCAATTTTTGACATTTTTTTAAAGAGAAATACTTTAAACATAAATGAATTACACAAAAGTGATTCTACAGACTGAAATGGTTTCATATAGTTCGTTAAATTATAAAGTTACTTTATGGTTATGGCACTTCTCTTTTTTAAATAGCGTTACTCTTCATATTAATTGTTATATATTATAACTTAGTGTGGTTTACTCAAGTTGGACCACACACTCTTAAGTCTACATGACCATGCCCATATCTATTCATTGTCTATCCATCTCTCACTAACCCTACCCTTATTCTTTGGACCCCTGCATATTTTTATCAACTTTTTGGTACACAATTAAACACCGAATGCTATTGCATTTATTCTTAGGGGAAAAAAAAAAAAAAAAAAGATCTGGTTGGATTCAATCTTGAAATCCGAGAGAAAAATGACAAGAACTGAATCATAAAAATAATGCAGCAGATGTCATGATCGGCTAAAAAAGAAAACATAAATTAGGAGGGAAGGACAGTTTCTCATGTTTGCACGTATGTAAGGCCGGTTTGGTCGGTCATGTATACTTTGAGACCAAAAAGGCCATATAGCTTTCTTTTATTTGCTCAATGACCAATCCAACCTCCTTTTTGTCTCAAATCTCCAATGTGGTGAAAGAAAAACATTTCGTTGTATCTCTTCAAAAATAAATTTATAAAGATGTAATTTAATATAATATATCAAATCTATTTTATAGTAAAAAAAATTACATTCTAAAGTATTAAATTAAATTACATCACTTTGTGAATTTATTTTTATGAAAATTCTTTACGGACAGAAGTATTTTCTTGAGGAGCAATGCTAGAGAGAAGCCACTATTGTGAGTGTACACTTTGCACTCACTATGTGGCTTCTTCTCCTCCTCTCATTTTTTTCTCACTTTAAGAAATGGACGGTCTGGATGAAGCCACATGGTGTGTGCAAAATAGATACTGCAAACAGTGACTTCTATCAATATTTTTCCTTTCTTGAGACTGTAGTGATGCGGGAAGGTGAACAAATGAGAAGTAAAGAGGAGACCAAATAAAAAGATAAATGATATTTACAGTCATAGGGTTTGCAAGTATCGCATAATCTCTTTAAAAAAATGAGTAAATATGAGATTGAATAAAAAAATAAAATAATTTTTTAATAATAAATTCTATTCTTTTTCAAAATAATTTCGTGATACTTACACATTTAACATTACCCAAGTAAAAATTAAGAGGGGGAGATTTTCACGTCTTATGGTATGGGAACGAAAAGAAAGCAAAAGGCCCAACATTTCCTGAATTAGTGGGTTTATGCCAATCATTGCCACCTTGCTATTCGTTTACCAATTACCATCCTTTCTTCCTTCATCGCTCCTTTCTACTATCATCATGTGAGCATGTTTTGTTGATTTCAGCGAAATTCTTGTTACCATCGAACTTAACATTGTTTTGCTTACTGTTGGATTAAATGTCCAGCAACTGGCGCCCAAAAAGAGGCAGAGGCACCCAATAATCTCAAATAATTATACGAGGATTTGGGCAAAATGTTTTTTGTTTTCATTTTTTTATTTTTCCCTGCTTTCATCATATGTTTATTTTTATTTTTTACTTCGGTCTATCCTATAATAATTAATCCTACAAACCATTGTTACTACAAAACTAAACATAAGGCACAATGGAGTTGCATAATTTATTAGAGTAATGCTTTGAGCACTCATTTTGAGAAAAATTATATTTATTATTAAAAAATAATTTTTTTTACGTGAATTTCAAATTTATATAACTTTTTAAAAATGAATACTCGAGACTCATACATTCTAAAACTACAAATATCATTTTTCAATTTATTAAAATGTTATCACCTAATTATTTATTTTCCACTTTCCTACGCTAATCCTATAGCCTTAAAAAGATCATTAAGGCATGCCCCTTTTAGGCCTTTTTTTTTTTTCGAAGAGAGTACATTCACCAATCTTTTTCAAAATTTAGATTTAAATTGAGAAATACTTTCAACCCATCTTATCTCATCTCATCTTATCATTATAATATTTATAAATTCTTCTATAAAATATAATAAACAATTAAACTTTTTTAAATCTCAAAATAATAATAATATTAAAAATAATATTCTAACAGTATTTTATTCAACTTTCAACTTTCATCTCTACTCATCTTATCTCAACTCACGATATAAACAGACCAAACCTAACCTAAAATGGGTCTTATTAACAAAATACCAAAAAGATTATACAAATATTTTTTTGAAGTTTTATAGTGGTTAATATTAAATTTCCCAATTTATTAAAATAAAATAATAAAATAGGTTTTATTAGAAAATCTCAAATAGATTATACAAAAATATTATCGAAATTTTATAGTGATTAATATTAAATTTCCCAATTTATTAAAATAAAATAATAAAATAGGTTTTATTAGAAAATCTCAAATAGATTATACAAAAATATTATCGAAATTTTATAGTGATTAATATTAAATTTCTCATTTTATAAAATAAAAAAGTGACATTACTCCCTTCAAAATTCGCGTTTTTTTTTTTTTTTTCCTTCGATTTTTGGCTAATATCGTAGTTTTAGGACCAAACTAAAGGCAAAAGTTCGAGGTACAAAAGCGGCAGCGTTCGGACCAAATGGTAAAGGGCCCCACGTGCTGTCCCACAGCGCACATAAAAAGTGGTCTCTCCTACTCCTTCGACTTATATACCAAGAATCTCTCTGTCCTCTGTCAACAAATTTCTTTCCTCCCCTTTCGCCATTGATGATCCTCAATCATCTTCATCATCAGCTTCTTCTGCAACTCCATCTTTGTTTGTTTTTGAGAAAACAAAGAAAAGCGTTTTGCTGAAAAAAGCAAAAGTTCTCCCCAACTTTCTCAGGCAAGCGGCCCCTCTCATCCCTTATCTGTTTTCTGTTTCTAGCTCGTCTTTTTATATTTATCATGTATGAAGAATGATCAGGATTCAATACAGGCTTTGTCACTGTGTTTTCTATGTTCTTTATCGCTTTCGTGAATAGAAAAACAAAAAAGATTAGATTGTTTGTGTTGTGATTCTCGTTCGATTCTTTTGGTGAAGACTGTAAACCTCTGATCTTGGATGCTGATCATGAATCTTGGGTAATGTATTTTTCCTAAGAATCCGATGTAATTCGACCCTTTCTTGCATATGTGCTTTGATCTTCTGTTTTGTTTCATCTGATATGATCACTATGATCATGATCATTTCATCTGACATCTGCTTATATATATATTTCCGATCAGTTTCTCTCGTAAAAGAAGGAAGAGAGATCTGGACTTTAAATAATTATTTAGTTGTCCCTTTTTTCTACTACGTTTCTGGGTTTGTTGGATGCAAATATTAGGCCTTGAAAGCTGTTTACTGCAATATATTTAATTAAATTATAATATTTTATTCAAAGCTTTTTCTCCCTCACTCCTCGGTACTGTTAAAGGTCAAAGTGAAATAATACCAAAATAAAATGAAACATAATTTATATATTGGATGGAAATTGGAATAAGCAAAAAGGCTTGGGTTCATAAATAAATTGGTCAAAAGATGGCCATTTTCCGGTTGACGGTATTCTCTCCTTTTCTAGAGTTTGTCTTTATGACGTAGTAAATTAAATTAATAATCATAAAATATTAAAAAATATGAATATGTAGGATGGAGCCTCTAATTTATATCTTAATTAGCTCCTTAATTATTAATTATCATATTTTAAAAAAATTATTTTTTATAATAATAAAATATAACTATCATGTAATAGAGTCTATAGGCTATATCTGTCCAGATCTGATTTTAAGGACCGAAAAGAGTCAAAAGAGTATGGATGGAGGTGCCAAGATTACCTAGGTAGTGGCTCCCACCCGCCATGTCTTTTACCTTTAGTGTCATTGCGATTGGAAGCCTTTGATTTAGAATTATAACATATCTATCTTTGAATGATAGCATATAGTGGGTCCCAGATACAACGAACGGTACAGATACACAACCTTGAATTGAAGTTTTCACTTGATTTTATGAGGAACACATCTTTAGCTGTCATTATTATTCACTGTTGGAAAAAATGTCTTACAAAAATAAATTTATAAATAGACGTGTCTTAATATCGTCATCCGTTAAATTCTAAAAAAAATTTACTGCAAAATAGATCTGGCCCATTACGTCAAGTCTTGTCAGTTTGTAAATTTATTTGTGGAAAATCTATTTGTGAATCTATCACTTATGACTTATGATGAAGTTCTCTTCTCGTTTTTTCCTTACTATTGTTTTTTTTATGGGTCAGGGGGCTTATATAATGAATGACAGGTAGGGCACTACAACTTTTCAACACCTGTACTTTTATTTTTTTGACAATTTCACCTAACATCTAGAAGTTTGGATCAAATGTCAGGTTGCTGTAAGACTTTTGAACATTTTGTGATTCTTTTTCTTTTTTCCTTTGGATCAAGTGCTTTCATTTAACATGTCTTCTCTGAATGAATTTAAAATGTGAAACCTGTGAGCAATTAAACAAATGAAACGAGAACTGACTTGGAGGTGACAACAAATCCAGCCATTCTTTCGATTTTTAATTTTGCTTTCTTGTCTAGAAAACAGTATATTTAAGTGAGCAAGTGTATTTGGATAATGCTGAATTTGTGAAAATAACAGACAAGCAAGTGTATTAGCTGCATCTTGGTTTTGACATGGAAGAAGACACACTAGTGAGTTCAGAAGTTCGGGTGATGAAGGCTGCTGAGGATGTTGTGAGTAATGCCGATCCCATCAAGGTAACCACAATCTTATATTTCCTGACTGTACAGTTTCTACTTGTGAGCTCACACTGAATGAAATAGATTTATTGATACGAACCATGAAAGACACCTGATATTAAGATAATGATATTATTCACTGTAAGCAAATCAATTGGATTCCAACATCTCCCAATGCAAACAACTTCAAGAAATGCACCAAAAAATCTGCTTACTTCTTGTTTACATATCATGGAAGTTCATATAGAGAATGAATTTCTGCGTTTCATACTTTTGATCACAGATGACATGAGCATGGGATGCATGAAATCTCTATTATTGGATCTGTGAATAATCTTTTCCCTTGTTATACGTCCTATCAAATAAGCGAACTTCCGAATGTTCTAACATCTGTCGATCTTCTTATATATAAATTTGTGCTTCCTTTCCTACATTTTCACCAAACTATACTAATGTGACTTTCATTATAATTGTCAACTTATTGTTATAATGTGCACACAAAAGAGAAGGGTCTCTATGCATGCATAAAATCAAGGGTTATGGGTCTATGGGAAATCCTGAAGTAAAAATTATTCTAGTTCGTTAGCTGATCATTTGAAAGCAAAAATTTAACCTGCTACTGGAGCTAGTATAATTTACAATTGCAGTCTCATCTGAAAATTTGCTGATTGAAAGGAGATGACTTGGTAAAATTCCAAATTCTTGATTGTATCAGAAACGAACAGTATGATTTTTGTGCGAAATCAATTATGCCAATAGTAGATGCATTATGTAGATTGTTTTGTATTTGATGTGGACTTCAATGATCTTGTAACAGGTAACAAATGGAGATTTGCCTGTATTAGGAAAAGAAGGAAAAAGAGAAGAGGAAGAAACCGATGGAGAGTTTATAAAAGTTGAGAAGGAATCTATAGATGTGAAAGATGCTTCGCACACAAATGATACAGTATCTGTAGAGGACTACCCATCTGTCGTTGAGAGAAGCTCAAGCAATCCAAGCAGAGAATTACTAGAAGCACAAGAGAAAGTTAGAGAACTTGAGTTTGAATTGGAAAGAGTAGCTGGAGCATTTAAGCATTCTGAATCTGAGAACTCTCAGCTGAAGGAAGAGGTCTCTCTGACAAAGGAGAAGCTGGTTGACAGAGAAAAGAAGTATGAAGAGCTTGAATTCAGCCACAACAAAATGCAGCAGCATATTGTAGAAGCAGAGGAAAAACACAGTACACAGATAAACATTTTGCATGAGGAACTGCAAGCTCAAGAAGCAAAGAGCAAGGAGCTGATTGAAGTGAAGGAAGCACTTGATGGTCTCAGCCTTGAGATTGAAAGCTCAAGAAAGAGGATGCAGGAATTAGAGGATAATCTGCAATGTTCTGCAGGTGAGGCACAAAAGTTTGAGGATCTACACAAACAAAGTGGATCGCATGCCGAATCCGAGACAAAGAGGGCCTTGGAGTTTGAGAGATTACTTGAAGTGGCAAAACTGACTGCAAAAGAAATGGAAGATCAGATGGCTTCCCTACAAGAAGAGCTCAAGGGCTTGTATGACAAGATTGCTGAAAATCAGAAGGTTGAAGAAGCACTTAAGACAACTGCAGCAGAGCTTTCTACCGTCCAAGAGGAATTGACGCTTTCAAAATCCCTAGTGCTGGACATAGAGCAGAGACTTTCTTCAAGAGAAGATCTTATAAATGAACTGACCCAGGACCTGGACTTGAGGAAGGCTTCAGAATCTCAGGTGAAGGAACATGTCTTAATGCTTGAAAATCATCTAGCCTCAACCAAAGAAGATCTACAATTAAAGGTTTCTGAACTGGAAGAAATCAAGTTGAGGCATCAGGACGAAACAAACTCGAGGGAATTGGTTGAGACTGCATTGAAAACCCAGGAAGCACAAGTTTCAGCTGTACAGGACGAACTGGCCAAAGTGCTCGAAGAAAAAGAAGCTCTCAAAGTAGCTGTGGCAGAAATGGCTAGTAATGCAAAGCAATTGGAGGAGTTGCACTTCAATCTCGAGGAGAAATTGAGGCTCTCAGATGAGAATTTCAATAAAACAGATTCTCTTTTGTCTCAAGCTTTGTCCAACAATGCAGAGCTTGAACAGAAGTTGAGGTCTCTGGAAGAGCTTCATAATGAAACTGGAGCTGCAGCAGCAACAACAATTCAAAAGAATCTTGAGCTTGAGGATATAATCCAGGCTTCAAATGCAGCAGCAGAAGAGGCAAAATCGCAACTAAGAGAGCTTGAGACACGATTTATGGCAGCAGAGCAGAAGAATGTGGAGCTTGAGCAACAGCTAAATTTTGCGGAACTAAAAAGCAGTGATACTGAGAGAGAAATGAAAGAAGTTTCTGACAAAATATCTGAACTAAATGCTACATTGAGAGTGGCTGAGGAAGAAAAATTTCGGCTGAATGGTCAAATGCTGGAATACCAAGAAAAAACTACTCTGCTGGAATCAGCTCTAGATCAGTCCTCATTACGGAATTCAGAGCTTGTGGAGGAATTGAAGATTGCTGTGGGGAAATGCACTGAACATGAGGATCGAGCCAGTATGAACCATCAGCGTAGCCTTGAGCTAGAAGACTTGATCCAACTATCTCATTCCAAAGTGGAGGATGCCAGTAAAAGGGCAAGTGAGTTAGAGTTGTTACTCGAAACAGAGAAGTATAGAATTCAGGAACTTGAAGAACAGATCAGCACATTCGAAATTAAATGTAGGGATGCAGAGGCAGATTCCGAGAAACAATCTCACAAGGTAACTGAACTTGCATCAGAACTCGAAGCATTCCAAGCCAGAGCATCAAGTCTTGAAATTGCACTTCAAACAGCTAACGAAAAGGAAAGAGAGCTGACAGAGTTCTTGAATATAGCAACAGATGAGAAGAAAAGGCTAGAAGATGCCTCAATCAGTTCTGGCAAGAAGCTTGCTGAAGCAGAAAATCTATCAGAAGTCTTGAGAAATGAATTGAATCTGACACTACAGAAGTTGGAAAGCATTGAAATTGGTCTTAAGGCTTCTGGGATGAGAGAGAGTGAGGTAATGGAGAAGCTTAAATATGCAGAGGAGCAACTTGAGCAACATGGAAGAGTGATAGAGCAAGCTACTGCAAGAAACACAGAGCTTGAATTGTTACATGATTCCCTATCAAGGGATTCCAAGGGTAGACTTCAGGAAGCTATAGAAAACTTCAACAGCAGGGATTCTGAGGCAAAATCTTTGCTTGAGAAACTGAGGATTCATGAAGACCAAGTTAAGATTTATGAAGAGCAGGTAGCTCAGGCAGCAGGTAAAACTGTATCTTTGAAGGCAGAATTGGATCAGACTTTATTGAAATTGGCTTCTTTAGAAAACATAAATGAAGAGCTCAGAGAGCAGATTTCAAATGCTGAAAATAGAGCTTCCCAGTCTCTCTCAGAGAATGAGCTGTTAGTTGAGACCAATGTTCAGCTCAAAAGTAAGATTGATGAACTTCAGGAATTGGTTAATTCTGCTCTTTCTGAGAAGGAAGCCACCACCCAACAACTTTTTTCTCATAAGAACACTGTCACAGAGTTAACAGACCAGCACTCAAGAGCCTTGGAACTACATTCTGCAGCCGAGGTGCGCATTGCGGAAGCAGAAAGACAGTTACAAGAAGCCATTCACAGATTCAGTCACAGAGATTCAGAAGCGAAGGACTTGAGTGTGAAACTGAATGCTCTAGAAACCCAGATAGAATTGTATAAAAAACAGGCTCAAGAATCATCTACGATTGCTGAAGCTCGAAACATTGAGCTAGAACAGACTCTCTCTAAGTTAAAGCATCTGGAAAGCATTGTTGAGGAACTGCAGACCAAATCAGGGGACTTAGAAAAAGAGACTGGAGGACTGGCTGTGGCAAATATGAAGCTTACAGAGGAAGTGGCCACGTATGAGTCCAAACTGAGCAATTTACAGGCAAAACTATTGGCAGCTCTTGCAGAGAAGGATGAAACGGTTGAACAGCTTAACTCTTCAAAGAAGGCCATAGAAGATTTGACACATCAGCTTGCTTCTGAAGGGCAGAAACTACAATCTCAGGTTTGGAGCAAAGTTCATTAGATATCTTGGTAAAAAGTGCTATGATATTTTTTTGTCCCATGATGTCCTAAGCATATTTTGTTACCACAGATATCTTCAATTATGGAAGAGAACAATCATCTCAGTGAAACGCATCAAAATTCCAAGAAGGAACTTCAGTCTGTGATATTGCAGCTTGAAGAAGAGTTGAAGGAACAGAATACAAAAGAAGATGCTTTAAAATCTGAGATTGAAAATCTCAAGGCTGAGATTGCTGAGAAACCTGTGTTGCAGACTCGTCTTAAGGAGCTTGAGAAACAGTTAATGAAATCTGAAGATCAACTGAAACAGGAGGTATTCCAGTCTCTCAACTATTGCAACGATCAGGAATCTTGAGAATAAGCTTTTCATCTTCAGTTTGTCCGTTTCTCTTTTTCAGTTAAAAACTTGATGAACTTTTGGATAATTTCTGACTGATATGATGGCTGTAGGTTCAAAGCATTCAGTTGGCTGCGGCTGGAAAAGAGGCAGAATTAATTTCAAAATTAGAGGATCATGTTCATAAAGTCCAGGATAGAGATTTATTACATGAAAAGGTGTTAGAACTTCAAAAGGAATTACAACTTGCTCAGAACACCCATGCCGAACAGGTTAGGCAGTAGTCATAGTTCAAGACATATATTCGTACTTGAATTTACTTGTATAGATCTTTTAATATTTTTATGGCCTGCATCATGATTCTCTACTTGGAGATTTTTATATGGATATTCAATAGAAGGATTTTAAAAATGATTGTTCTTGAGCTTCTCCTGGTTTGAACTTCCCACCAGAATGAAAAGAACTCTCAAAAGGATTTGGAAAGAGAAGCAGCACTGGAGCATTCTCTCGAAGGGCTTGAAGCAAAGAACAAAGAAATCATGCTACTAGAGAAGCAAGTCAAAGAGCTTGAGCAGAAATTGCATCTGGCTGATGATAAACTGTCACGAAAGGTTATTTCCATTCCACTTACCATTTCGTTGTACCCACTAAAAAACCCAAGTATCTATATAAGTTGGACTAAGGAAGTCCTAATAGAGACCAAAGTTGGATTAAATCTCTTATTCTCTTCAGGCCAATTGAGATTGAAAACTAATTCGGTATCATAGCAAAATCATGTATTTAATACTGAAATCTATTAGCAATTCTTCTAACCTAAATTCTTGTTGGTTGTATCAAAGATGAATGAATTGTAGTAATTATGGAAAAGAACACAATCTAGGTTGGAAGCTCTCTAATTAGCCACTTATGAAAACAGAACCTGTCATCATCAACAGCAGGAAATCCTCGTTGTTCCACGAATTTCACTTTCCACCTTTACTTTTTCGTGGCTTCCTTTTCTATTTATTTCTATTTCCAAGATCACCTTGTGCTCAAAAGTCATTGATTTAATATTGAAATTTAGAATTTATGACCATACACCTAACTGTGCTATCTGTTTCTTTAATTTGTCAAAGTGGAAGAACATCCACTCTAGCTACACCCAGTAACATTTCCAGTGAACAACAAATAAATGCAGTACTTAAGAGTTGCTGATATGTAAATTATGTTGCAGGGAGATGTTGGCAGTCCAACTGAACACAAGGGAGGGATGGAGGTCAAATCCCGGGACATTGGATCAACAGTTTCCACTCCATCAAAAAGGAAGAGCAAGAAAAAGTCAGAAGCACCTTCTGCTCAAACCTCATCTGCTTCAGAGACCCACACTCAAACTGCTGAGGTTTCTTTTCTCTCGAGCTTTAAGTTCATCTTGGGAGTAGCTGTGGTCTCTGCGATCCTCGGCATAATTCTTGGGAAACGATATTAGCTTGGGTAGTGTGGATTTTGGTTTTGATATTCTTCTTTTTCTTATTTTGTTTATGTTTTTCCTTTTCTTTTTAACTTCAAGACAAATAATGCGCAACAGATTCGAAGCCTTTCTTTGTGTGCTTTCAAACTTAGGTCTTGAGGTTAGTCAGGGAAGTTGTTTTCATTTTTATCCCTTGGCCACATGCAAAGCAAAATTATAGCTCTTGTGTTATTCAAGCTTGTATTTAATTTGTTAATGGGGTGGAAGTTTTTCCAATCTTGTGTTTCTTTGAAGTATCTCTTAAATGCCAATCAGTCCTTGGATAAAACTCGTTCTCGTTTGTTTTCATAGATTAAATAAGATGAATTAAGATAAAAGTTGAATAAAATATCATTATAATTATTTTTTAATATTATTTTTGTTTTGGAATTTGAAAAAATTGAATTGTTTATTTTATTTTGTATGGAAATTTGAAAAAACTATAATGATTAGGTGAGATGAGATGAAAATAGTTATGAAACGAGACCTTAATTTCCTTCTCCCATGAGTTAGAGTTGGAGGGTGAGCTTATAAAAACGAGAAAATACTGTCAAATAGACTAATCACTTCAGAATATTTGGAGGTTTCAGTTGATGGTAAAAGCTTATAAGCTGTCCCTTGCAGCTGGCTACTCCCCCTCTCCAAGGCGCTGGAGCCAGATACAGGAGATGGAGTTCATGGTAAAAGAATTTTCCATTTTCACTATAAACTGTGGAAACTAATACATTGCGCCCTTTATTGAAAGATCTAACATTCAAAATTGTGCCACGTCAAACTATTTTTCATTCAAAGTAATGCAAAGTATCAATTTTTGGTAGTTTAAAGTGCAAAATGCAAAACTCTTAGTAGTTTAAAGGTCCAATATATACTTTTTCTATGAAAAATATTATGGGGAAGATCATACTTGATTTTTAAAAGGCAATGGCCTTTATTCACTGTTATTTCTTCGTTGAACAGTAAAAAATGGAATGCAAAACTCCCAAGAGTAACACTAAAGCCACCGCTAAGAGATCCCGCTAGTATATTTTATGTATTTTTTCTTACTCTTTTTTTACATATATTTTTTAACACTTTTAATTTTTTTTTTTTTTAAATCACAATCTCATTAAAAAATACTTCTTTAATCATGAAATAAAAAAATTTTAAAAAAAATACCAGCGAGAACCGCAACAGGAAGACTAGTATTGTTCAACTCCCAATTACCATTCGAAAGTTTATTTTCAAACCCTAGAGTCCTTGGTCATTATACTATCCGAGAAAACTTTGGCATAATTTTAATCATTTTCTTTACTGCACAATGTTTGTTGTTGTTAGGACCTTAAAAAAAGGTATTCTTTCTAAGTCATAAATGGAAAGATGAAAACATTGACTTCAAGATCTCGGGTAGCCATTTTTTCTTCTCTTTTGCATAATCAAAATCAATATATGGTACTGTTTATCACATTCTTTTCAATCATACAAGTGCTACAGTGCTACTTTACATTGGATTTTGAAGCTACATTCAGTAAGTTGTTTTATTTGTGAAAAAGGATTTGTTCTATGCTTACAGGGACATGTCTGCCATCTTGGGCTCTGTTTTCATACTCAAGGGTACACTTTTCAGGTGGATTTCCTTTTCTTTTCTTTTCTTTTCTTTTCTTTTCTTTTTCTTGTTTACACGACGGTTCTTTTTTATAAAAGATTTTTCCTTAATTTGTGTCAACTGCCCCCAATTCAATATGTGTCGAAAAGCATTGTCTCTGTACTGAGTTCTTGTATTATTATTATTACCATCTTCATCTTTTTAAACCCTTATGCACAAGGTTTCTCACCTAGAAACAGAGAGAATATAAGGAAATATTATCTATACGTATCGATGTGTCAGTTATTAAAATGACGAAAATTTTAAAATTCAAAATGCAAAATTTGAATTAAAAAAAATGATAAAATTGTATGGCATTACTCAAAATAATTCCCAATGTGATTCAAGATACCACTTCTATTTCGAACAGTCTAAAAAAAAAAGATCAAGAAGAAAGAAACAAAACACATGAGTTTCATATCCCTCAAGGCATCAAGCCCATCTCATATTTTTTTTTTTTTTTTTTTTCTGAACAAATTGAAGGTTGATTGGGTAGAGGTATGCAACTCTAAAAGCTTGTGCTCGCAGATGAGCTTGTTCAGACACTGGCTCAAGAACCAACTGTTTTTTTTTTCATATACCTTTAAATACATGTATGTGCATTAGGGCTGTATATATAGATGTAAATTCGCATGTAATACATAGAGACCAAAGTATAACTCAAAAGGAATAGTGAACAGAAACCGATTCTTGATTCTCCTGTCAAAGAAGTTAACTTCGACCACTGAGAAAATAGTAAATGAAAGCAGTTCTTCTTCCAACACAGAAGCTCGAGCTGATCTAGAGTCGATCACAGAGTCATGCTTGAAAGAGAATCTTTGGATGTCATCATGATTCATTACCATGTTGCAGACTTCTATCCTTGTGAAAGCTAGGATATCATAACTCTCGTAAAAGTCTTGTCCTTCTAATTTATTCATAAATACCAACTTCCATGCATATAAATGCAAAGTGGAGAATTCTCTCGTCCCTTCAAGTACGAGAGAATAAGATATATGAGAGCTCTACAATATTTATTATTATCTTTAAAATATTCTAAGCATCATTAAATGAGTAATAACTGTGGAAGATTCACTTGATGGGTATATCTCTCTCACTTTGGTCTCTCAAATTAATTTATATAAGAATGAGAAATACTCTATAAAAATATTATACAAAAATAATCCCATAAATTGAAATGGTTTCTTGTGGTTCGTTAGATTGTAAAGTTAATTTTATTGTAAAGTAAATTTATAAATCATATAAACTCTTAATTTATAAAATTATTTTTATGTAATTCATTTATGGCGTATAAGAATATATGGACCTTGATAATAATGTCTTGGTGCTTCCCTCAAAGGCACAGGCATACTGGACACCGATTTAATTATGGTTGCATTATGCCAATAGATTCTACTTTTAAGAAAACATGATCTTTGTCCCCTGAACACGCATTGGATGCCCTCAGCTTGACTTGAAAGCTAAAAGTTGGGACGTATGATGAGAAAGGAGAAGGCAATCTCACATCACTGGCAGGTCTTTCATGTTTTCATCCCATGTGAGGAATTCACTGCAATATAATTGCTTTATGAACTTTGTCATATTTGTCAATGCTACATGTCATTATTCACTTCTATATTCCATACTTCAATTTTTTTTTTTTTACAGGATATAGGAGTATTTTTCATAAAGTGCAGAATATGAGATAGTGAATAGTAACTGATAAGAAAAATTTTTTATTTTCCGTTTTTAACTTTTGGCTAAGCTCTCCACAATATACCATCTTGATAATGCTATATATCATCCAGATGAGCTACATCCCCATACTAATAGGGTTAGCTGTGCATCAAAGGAAAAACCCACATCAATTAAATTTAGTGCACGCATAATCCCTTGAGCTACATTAATGAATCACCACCTTTAATTAAAAGTTCAATGATTTCCACTTGAATGTTGCACTTTGGTGATCCCCTAAGTTACCTCCAAATAGAAAGGATCCATTTTCTCTCAAAGCTTTTCCTTCTCCCAAACTACAATAAGAACAGTTTTGGATAAAGGTTTTTCACTTCAAAAGAATTACAACCGAGTGAACAAAAGCTGCTTCACTTGGTGCCATCACCTTCAAAACATCTCATCACATTCGCCATATCATGTGGTCACATTCGCCGTATCATCTGATTTAGTCAAAGTAATTCAGTCGGATGGCTGCCACGCGGAGGCGGTGAGCAAAGACAGATCTTTCCACCCCAACTTCAAACAACCATTATCCTCCACCAAAGTATAACCTTTCCATGGGAACATCCCGAGCAATAAGCTAGCTTGGGCTGCCGGGTTTCCCCCAAGCGAGACAGGCCGGAACCCAACCCGGCTCAACTCCTCACCCCACCTATCCACCTTGTCCTCTCCAGTTCTCTTGGGTCCACTAACGGCCAGGATGTTCCTAATCTCGCATCCAAACAACTGCTGCTCCACCATGTGCCTCTCTAGACTGTCCCCACCCAATCCGTCCCCAAGCGCGTCGAACAACGCGCTGTAGTAATGCAAAGCCTCCACGAACCTGGCTAAAAAGCCGCCCCCGTGGCTCAGATCCTGTTCGACGATCGTGATCAGTTTGGGTCTCAATAAAGTCAACAATCTCAGTGTCCCCAAATCGCTCCCCGTTATGTCGTACAGGCAATGGTGCATCCAGTGTACCACTGTGGCCTCGCTCGGCCTCACCCCGAGTCGACTCACGTCTTTCAGGTTTCCGATTTTGCCAACCAACGGATGGAACTCGAAGGGGAGCCCCAGCGAGGTGGCGAAGTCCCCGAGTCTCTTGCCGGTCGAGTCCAGAAACTCGGAGGAGGATCCGAACCCGGTGACCCGCATTGATCGAATCTTCTTGTTCCGGGAGGCGAGGATGTGGAACAACCCGGGCCATTGGAGGCCCTGCATTATATCGAGATCGATGATGTGGACGCGGTCTTCGCCGTCCAACGCTTGGAAGATGGCTTGGTTGGCCGTGAAGTGAGAGAATTTGACCGAGGGGCTGATGGAATTGTATGCTTGGAGGGCGGAGAAGATTCTCCGGGACTGAATGAGATTCAGGTCATTGGAGGTGAGCGGAGAGTAGGTGCCGAGGTAGGAGGTGATGACGCGTGCCTGAAGTGCATGGGAGAAGTAAGCTGCGACGCGTTGCGGGGAAGAGCCGTAGGGAGAGGAGAGGTCGGCGATCTCGGGAAGAAGGTCGGAGGCGTCGTCGAGTTCATCCATGCCGACGCACTCGGCGCACTGTAGGAGGAGACCGAGGAGTCTAAGGCCGGTAGACTCGCTGTCGTCGAGTTGATCAGTCCTGTCTTCGACAGATAACGAGGCGTCGTGGGAGAAAGTGATACGGTTGGTGGTGGCCTCGTCCAGGGAGAAGTCGTCGCCGTAGACACGCTTCGTATTCATGGGAGAGGAAGTAGTATGGTTAGACATTGGGGATTGCGGAACCAAGCTCTGAAGCATGATCGATGGAATGGAAAAGGTATGTATGTGTATGGAAAAGCTTTTAGGGATGTGAAGAGAGTCGAGGAGGGGAGCGGAGAAGAAATAAAAGAAGGAAAAAGGTGGCTAGAGAGAGAGAGAGGTAATGGTCGTCGTTAGACTCTCCGCATTACGATTTAGGGGTGTCGTTTGGCGGTAGTTAGTTTGTTGGTTTCTTTGTTTGGTTGGATGTAGAGAAATTTGGACCTAAAAAAGAAGGTGGTGGGGGAGGAGACTGGAGAGGCTTTGTCTTTATTTATGTTTGGATGATGGGATATTTTAACCAACCAATAGCAAGCAATGTAGTTAAAAAAAACTCTAGCAGCGTCCGACCCACACCCACACAGACACTTTTACGGCCTGAATTTCTTATGTGGTTATTCTTTTTTCTTTTTTGGTTGGGGTTCAGCTTGGCCCATTTTGCAGTAGGGGGATCTTAGGACCCTATTGTTTTTATAGCCCAAAATATTATATAGGTTTGTGGTTTTGATCCCTTTGGTGTTGAAGACCCATCAACATTAGGTATAGTGCGCCGATTATAACCGGCCTAATATTGGAGCCTACCTTCATTTTTAACAAATTATTCAATCAGTTCCGCTTTGCAGCGTATTTTGCTGTTTTGTTGACACCAATAATCAGATATATCTTAATGGACACCAATAAGATATATACACGTAAATCGTCCACATAATAAGCTCTTGAGCTGCACCACAGCATATCTAGAGAAAAGAAAAAACCCTGCATTTTGTCTCATAGTCGATGCAGTTTTTTTTTCCTCCACTCTCAGCTAAGGGTTAAAACTGATGGGATCGGTGCAATTTCGGTGCCAAACCAACACCGCAATGACATTGTTGGGAGATACTCAAAACCGATCGATTGGAGTAGAGAAAACTGATAGTCTCGGTCTTGACATGCATCGGTGCGGTTCTTTGGTCTGCCATCAGCCTCTCCGTTTGAGTGAATGTGATCTTAAATTTGTAAATATATATAGTAAAAAGTTCTATAGATTCTGTTATTTTTCATTTATCACATGTTTTTCTAGTTTGTTCAGCCCTTAGTTTTCCAACTGTCAATTAGTTTTTACTTTTTAGTTCTACAAACCTGCATATACTCCTTTTGGAACTGCTAAAGCCGATAAATAAATCTCGGGAACCCAACTTCTCAAACAACTCATCATACCAAATTGATCGATTCCCTTTCTACTACTCTTGGTATCAACTGCAAAGACATGATTGTTGAGCAAAAACAGAGATTTGTGACGCAGATTCTGATGCAAATGTTAAAACTCTATCGCAAGAATATAAAAATTCCCTCCTCGCTCATAGAATCTATAGATCACCCAACTTAAAGCACACCCACATCAGCCAAGAAAGGAACAATGTCACAATCTGAAACCAGACCAAATTCTCTTCCCTCCAATGAACGAATAAAAAAAAAGGCTTTAATGAGAAGCTGCAAAACCATGCCAAATAATCCAAGACAAATAGATATTAACAACAATGTTCACTATCGATCTATTAACCTCCTAAACGTTCCCAACATAGATAAAAGAAAAGTGCAGCAGCTAAGAGAGTTTACACAAAATGTAAATTCACGCTAACGAGAGTGACTTTATGTGATCCCGTTATATTTAATAAAAATAATTTTACAATCTGATGTGTCATATCAAGCAAGTCATTTTGTGAGTTTATTTTTGTATAATTCGCTAAATTATTTCTCTAGATAAAAATATTTGAACATATTCAGAACTAAATTTATCAAACTCTCTCGAGGACGTTCACATCCACGAAGAACAATGTATCCAGAATGCAATGAAACATAGCAGACCCAGAAACAAACTTATCACTTAAGCCCCCTGCAGTACATTTATATGCAGAAAGCGATAATAAAATATGATATACATGAACAAACCTAGAGCAACGAAGCAAAACAGTCGCTGGTGAAATAATAAAGCTTCTGTAGAAGCTTAACTCCCAGTAATATCATTCGACATGTGCATCTTTTTTATTAACCTAAATATCCAAAGAAACATCATTTTAATCAACCGAAAAGTATCTAACATGAAGATATCCACATTATCAACAAATTCATCGGCTAATATGCACACCTTTCGAACCAAATCAAGCATAACAAGAAATCAAAACACAAACGTAATCAACAGCAGACCCAAGCCCAATCTATACACGAGAAGTGAGGATCCATACAATACTCGTCAAACAATCAATAAGGCCAACACTTGGAGAAAAATTATACACAGAAATCAAGCATATCAATTTCAAAATGGATAAAAAAAATCTTCAAAATACTCCAGAAAATACTAAATCAAACCAAACCCCACAAAAACATAATATGCAAAATCTCACTAATCAACAAGAATCAAATGGACATTACGTAGATCATGAAACACCCACTACAAAAACCAGCAAAAATAATAGCAAAAGACTTCGAAACGAATCAAGTAAGCTAGAAGTCATAAAATTGTATAATCTCGGCGTTGAGAGAAGAATCCGTAGAATATCTCATCCAAACATGTTCAAAGCGGTTCAGAACAAATCAAATTAAACCCAAAATCTTTCTTAAGACAACTACAAAGATACTTGACGAAACAGCTGTCTTCTTAATAAACAGATAACAAACTAACATGAAATACGATCAAATAGAAACGGACCCAGCTCTTCCAAAACACACTAAACGATAGCGATCCAATTCAGAACCTGAGTTTGGTAAAGAACCACCTATTCTTCCCAGACTTGAAGCGCTCCTCAAGCCTCTTCTTGGTTTCCTTGGCAGCCGTGACCTTCTTGTCCCTGGACTGGAGGGACTCGACGGAGACGATGTCCTTGAGATCCACGTCGAGGGTGTAGCGCGTGGGCATCAGATGCTGGTAGTTGACAAGCTTGACGAAGGCCTTGACGCGTGATTTCTTCGCCGTCTTCTTGGACGAGTCCTTGCGAATGACCTTGCTAGGGTACTTGTTGATCCCGGCGACTAAACAGTGGCCGTAGGGGCGGTCCCGGGTGCCGTCATCGAAGGCCCTAACGATGACAGCCTTGCGGCCCGCATACCTACCTTGGAGGAGGACCACCGCCTTATTTGGCTTTAGGAATTTCACCATTTTCCCCGAACAAGCTGTTCTCGCAGTTTCGCACAGACTCTTTCACGCCCCCCGCGATGTAAAACCCTAGAGATAGAGAAAATGACACATTATATAATGAAGCTTTAGCTCTTGGTCGCTCAAGGGATTAGGGTTCTTACGTAGTGGGCCTTGGGCTGGACACGAACTGGGCCTTCTGTCTCTGCCATTATTTTGTACATCTCTTATTATTAAATTTATTGGTATTCATATAAACTTGGCTAAATAAGAAGATTAACTAAATTTTACATAATTGATGTCAGAAATATCCTACGTTAAATTGGATAAATCTAAAATAATTTAGATTTTTATTATAGTGGTTGGACAAAGATGAAGAACTACAATTGATTCATCAAATATTAAAATACTAATTTTTCACTCCAAATAAAAATATTATTTAGTTTGTAATTAAGAAATTTAGATAGAATTTTACATGAGTTTAATAAAATATTTTTTGTTATTAAATTAATAAAATTTTGAAAATATGATTTTTTTAATATTAATTTAATTAGAATATAATTATTATTAACATTTAATTGGTAGAGCAACAAAATGTGATAAAAAATTATTAAATTAATAATATTTTATTATTATATAGACAGTGAATGAATAATCCAATATGAAGATTGAATTTAAATGGAATAGGAAAATGTAAAAAAGTGTGATATTGGCTAAATTTTGAAAATAGATTTAGCTAAGATAATGAGGATGCTCTAAAAATTATTAAATTAATACTATTTTATTATTATATAGAGAGTGAATAGATAATCCAATGTGGGGATTGAATTTAAATTGAATAGGCAAATGTAAAAAAATATGATATTAACTAAATTTTGAAGATAGATTTAGCCAAGACAATGAGGATGCTCTAATGAATTTCTTGAATAATATTAAGAGAAACGCTTTGGACCGGTGTCTCTTACAAGGGCTTATTATCGAAGACCAATGGGGACATGCCACGTAAGGAGTTGATGAAGACTATGGCCTCTCAATGCTGCAAGGAATCCTTTGTGCATTCCCCACCCCCCTCTCTCTCTCTCTCTCTCTCCCCGAACCTTCCATCTGCAGAAATCCCTCTGTGATATCCCGTATTTTAGTATATTTTAACTGAAAGATTATTTTATTTAATTTAAATATTGGTTCTCTTGTTTTAAAATTTATAAGATTGTTCGTTGGATTTATTTTATGATTTTTAAGAGGTGGAAATTATTTTGATATGCTTTTTAATATTAATTATTGTTTTGCATTTTAATTGCTCTTTAATTTAAATTAATTTGTTTATGGGTTTTAAAATTATTGTGTTGGATTTTATTATTTTATTTAAGTTTTTCAGTGTTTAAATTATTTTATTTAAATTCACTATTTTGAAATCATTTTCGTTGGATCAATTTTATGACCCAAATTGTAAGAATTAGACCTCATTTGTTTCCCTTCATTTTTCTTCTCCTCTTATCTTCTCTTTCCTATTTTCTTTTTCTCTTCCTTCTTTTCTTTTCCCCCCATTTCTCCTCCCCTGCTCCCAGCCCGCGCGACAACGCTCTCTTCTCTACACCGTCCGTTTCTTCCTCAGCCCCCAGCGCCGCCGTGCGTCACCATCCGGCGACACCACCCAGCCCATGACCTCCCCCAAATTCCAGCGAGCTCACCCACCCCAGCCACCACCTCCCACGCTCCCTCCTCCTCTCTCCTCGTCGTGTAGAGCCCGAGAGGGCAATATAGCCACTGCGCCGTCCTTGGCTGCCACCACCCACCCTAACCTCTTCCCCTCCGGCCAGCGACCCTTCCCTTAAAATTTCAACTCCTCCCTCGCCACCGTTGGCCTCCACGCTTGGCTTCAAGCCGCAGCTTAGTTTTGCTCCCGCACCGTCGTGCCTCCATCGTTCGCCACCATTTCTTCACCACATTATCCTCGACCTCCTAGCAACCTAATGCACCTATCCTTAGCCCCGATCTGCTACCATGGAAGCACATCCATCTCAATTTTCGATTTGTGCATTTTGGAGCTTGAACTGCCACCCACGGCCAACCATCACCACCATTAACTTCACCAATACCCATAAGCTATTCCTTAGCAATCCCAAGTCTTTGTTTGTCTCTGTTCAAAAGTTGGATTTTTGAGACCCACGACCATAATGCATTTTACACTGTTTCGTTGCTGTCCTATCACTTCTAGCATCTCCATGATCATTCAAAAATTATATTATAGTGCTGTAAGTATTTTCTCAAATAGCTTTTGAGATTTAAATATATTTTATAGCATAATTGTATCTATTACTAATTTTGTTATGCAAGTTTAGAAATATTTTGAGTTTGATAGTTATGTGAATATTGGAGAATTTAGGAAGTGATGGTATTTTAGAATTAAGAGAAATTTTAGGTTTTTGAGAAATTATAATAGGTACTTCAGGTGTAATATAAGATTATCTGTTTACTGGAGATTTATTTAAGTTACATGACCTTTTATAGGTGACGATTGACAATTATTCAATACTGTTATGGAGTCTCTAAAAAACTAAGAAGTTCAAATAAGTAGGGTTCTTATGCTAGATTTGCGTAAAAAGAAATGAATTGCGGTTGATTTGTAAAAATGTGCATTTTATTTTAAAAAGAAAATGGTGAAAAACAACCTCAGTATATGTTTTGCATTCATTCATGAGATATGTATGAAAGAGAAATGAAATGTTTTTTACATGAATAGTGTAGACATGAGCAATATTTGACATGTTTTTTAAATATGCAAAAGAGCGAATATGATATCATTGAGATTTGCATACATATGATATGAAATTATTTGGATCTATTTTTTATCAAATAGAAAGGATATGAAAATGTTTAGCACGTGTTTTAATATGATATGGATATGAAAAACCTTTGGCATACTTATCTGTTTTGATTATGATTCTAAATATGGTTATGATATGATGATACAGGTTCACGTGATATGGTTGGTACCAACATGATATGATATGATATGATATGATATGAGTACACCCACTTTGAAAACAAAGTGGTCTTTTACGTGTTCTTTCTTGCGTGCACACTTGAGGTTTTGAAATTCAAAAATGAGAAATTTCATAATATGATACTGTCTGGTTTGGCCACCGAGGATAGCACAACCCTACCATGGGGGTTAAACATGGTATATGATATGATATGACATGATAAGATGAAAACGTTCAGTTATGTTATTCCAAAGCGTTTTTTAATATGAAAATGGTCTTTGAATACGAAATGGATCTTTGAAAATGAACAGTTGATCTTTGGGTATTAAAAGATTGAAAAGTCGCTCTAATTTTCTGATAACACGTTTTTTTGAGATCTGCATATGAAAATGAAATGTTTTATTTTCTGCATACCAAACTTTCTGAAAAAGCTCATGTTTACATACTAGTATATGTTCTCTACTTACTGAGTTGTTGATAACTCACCCCTTATTTCTATAACATTTTTCAAATGATTTTTGGATGGTACAGTTGGGGATCAAGACTAGAAATCGTGTATAAGGCTACTTGAGCATAGTAAATCAAGTACAAAGATGATATTTTTGTTATTGGAGTCTATAACTATATGGTTGAAAAATGATTTTGAGTGACAAGGAGTAACTCTCAAACCCCTCCGAAACCGGAGCGTTACACCCTCTCTCTCACTCTCTCCTTCCCACTCTTTTTCTCTGTAATCACTAGTTTTCAGGCCATGGCCAACTCGAATTCCTTCGTCTTTGGAACATTACCAGCTTCTTCTTCTTCTTTTTCTTGCGGTAATCATCTCTCTCTCTCTCTCTCTCTCTCAAACACACACTCACTAGTGATCCAACTAATTATAATAGCATTTTTACAATTTTTCCATGATTAGGAACAGTTGATTATAAAGCCAAACTCCGCCCTTGGAGTTGTATAATCGTGGCAAAAGGTGGTAGGAATTGCTGCTCTTTCGGGGCCAACACTGAGTCCTCTACAACAAATTTAAATTTCTCAAATAGAAGAAATTTCTGAATATATTTTGTCTCCACGTTTACCACTGATACCCATTTCGCGAATTCTAAAAGGCATCCCTCACAGTCCTCACTTTCTTCAGCTTTGAAGCTACTCTAAAGTGTTAAGAAAGAGTTTGATGGAAAAAGATAGGGAAGGGGAGAGAGAGAGAGAGAGAGAGAGAGAGGTATTTCTGCATATGGAAGGTTCGAAAGAGAGAGATAGAGCAGAAAGTGAGGGGGTGGAGGTGGGTATGCACAAAGATCCCCTACAGCGCAGAGAGGCCAGTGTCTTCATCAACCCCTTACGTGGCATGTCCTCATTGGTCTCCGACAATAAGTTCTTGTAGGAGACATCAATTATAAATTTATACATCTAATTATTGTCGGATCCAATTCATTATTTGTCTTAGAATAAAATTTTAGAAAATCTATCCTATAATTAGATTTCTACAATAAGTTTTTATTCCTTGTTATGTGGCCAAAACATTTACTTTTGTTTTCTAGTTTTTGCATTTCTATAATTTTTTTATGGTATAAATAAGTTTGGAAAAAATCTCTATTCATCATTATTTTTCTCATAATCATCTCATCATTTTATGATGTAGCATTAAATGATAAATTTACAAGTAAAATATAATAAATAATTTACATTTATATAAAATATGAAAAAATGATGAGAAAAATAATTATGAGTAGCATTACTCATAAGTTTTAAGTTTTTGAAAGGGTTGAGAGAGGAGGTATTGTTATGGGTTGTTGGGTGGTCAAATCCTAATGTCTTGTATATTATGATTGGTACGTGATAGCAAAATCCATTGATCAAAAGCTAAAAGAGAGACTCGAAGATTATGTTTGGATGTTGAGATAAGATGAGAATTTTTGAAAATTTTATGAATAGTGTTAAGATGAAAGTTTAAAATATTATTTTTTAATATTATGATTGTTTTGGGATTTGAAAAAGTTAAATTAAAATTTGAAAAAGTTGAATTGTTTATTATATTTTATATAGGGATTTGAAAAAGATGTAATGATGAGATGAGATGAGATTGAGATGAGAAATCTCATCCCTCCCCCCAAACATAATCGAGTACTTTAAAAATGTATAATTTGTATTTATAGATGATTTAAGTTGAGATAAAAGTTAAAAGTTGAATAAGATATTGTTAAAATATATTTTTTAATATTAATTTTTTTTAAATCGAAAAAGTTGAATTGTTTATTTTATTTTATGTGAAAATTTGGGAACGTTATAATAGTTAGATGATATGAGTTGAGAACAGTTGTAAAAACAAACGAGCTTTGAAAAAAAAAAGCACAAAGTTTAAAATTGGAGCTAATGATTTGAATTCATTGATGAAGAAAGGGACTCATGAGCTATGAATTAAGATTGCTGAGAAAAATGATATTTTTAATTTGAAGTACACAAATGTCGCACAATCCTTTTAAAAAAAGTGAGTATCTACGAAACTCAAGTGAAAAAAAAAATTATTAGTGGATTTCACCCTTTTTAAAAATGATTGCATCATATTAATTGTACACTCCACAACTATATTTAATATTACTCATAATAAAAATGATTTTTTCTTTTCTTGTATACTTTCTCTAGGATATCAAAATTAGTCATTTTTGTTGTAAATAGTCATATTCATTATAAATAATTCATCGTAAATAATCGTTGTGTATATATAATGCAATTCCTTGTAAATTGATAAATTGTATTTGCATGTTTCGCTTTTACAAAATTCCATATATAGACGTGTATATAGAAGGGGACCATGACATTGATTTTTACTTGTTCTTATAACAATTAAACTATAGGAGATCAGAGAGAAAAAGCATATATATAAAGCAATATTATTTGTTTTAAAGGAATCCGGCCAGTTTTATTAAAATCATTTTAGGATGTGGTTGCATGAGTTTCTAATTTCCATGAGTTTATTAATATTATTTAGGTCCTAGAGTACTTGACGCTGCCTTTTTTGATTTTATTGAACACAATGAATTAATTATTGAATCTCACATTTAATATCATGGAAAAAGAAATTAAAAAAATTAAAAAAACTCAAAATTTTAGGTCATTAGTAAATACTAAGGGGATGCTTGCAAAATGATATAAGATGAAAATTTTGTAAATAGTAGTAAAATAGTTTGTGAATAGCAGTGAGATAGTTTGATATAAGTATTTATTGGGTTTTAAGAAACGAGAGAAAAAAAAAGTTAAATAAAAAATATAGAATATTATTTTTATTTTGAGATTTGAAAAAGTTGAATTATTTTTTATTTTTTATATACAAAGTTGGAAAAGTTGTAATGATTAATTTAAAAATTTTGTAATGATTAGTTTGGAAGTGTTTGTATTTGAATAATATTTGTGAAGGAAAGGAAATAAGATAAGATGAAAAATGTTCGTAAACATCCACTAAATAGTTACTTTGTTCAAATTTGAACACCACATTATTACAACTCAAAAGAGTTGGAGATGCATGTGCGTGGCTTTGGCTAGTCTCTCTCTCTGTTTTTTTTTATCTCTCTCTGTCTCCCTTCTCCTCTCCTTCCTCTTTTCCTCTCCCTTTCCCAACCCCTCCTCACCCTCTCAACCTGATCGAGAGGAGAGAGAGAGAGTCTCCTACCTGCCTGCCCGTGAGGGCAGCAGTAGGCAAAGAAGATGATTGAGCTACGGTGAAGGGCAATGTCGACGAGGGTCAAAGAAGTGAAGAGTGCGACAGCGACGTCGGCGAGGGGTAAGGAAGATTCGGTAGTGACGTTGGTGAGAGGCTGCGGCGACGACGTCAATGAAGCATAGGTAGAGGGGAGAGAAAGAGAGAAAAAAATAAAGAAAATAAAAAATGAGAGACGCAGGACACTCAGCGGGCCCTGTAATATTCGCAATTTTTTTGAAGATTTGTGCAAGACTTGCAAGCTTTTGGCTATATCTAGAATCACTTCCTATATCTGTTCCTTTTCACTACGTTGAGAGAAGGCAGGTGCTCATCGTCAACATCTTGAGACATGAATAAAATTCTTCCACGCCGAGTTAGAAATATAGCTTTTCAGACAAGAGAAGATAGTTCGACGTTGATCTGTAGCTCCTGATGACACAACAAATTGGAGCAACTTCGGGTCACGTTCAAACATGGCCATGTCTTCCTCCTCAAGGTTTACCCACGTTTCAATTCCTTCACCATCTCTGCTTTTCATAATCAGAATCACATTCTTATAGGGCCTGATCGGACAAGCCACCCAAGTCGGCGTCCCCCACCCAAAATCTATATCGTAGACCGGAAAGCTGCACCAACTGGTGAAGTGGCATAATTCTGTCTCAGACTTGAACATCTCCATCAGTTCCATTTTCGTGGTCTCCAAGAATGCATTTGCGTCTTGTATATGCTTCACGTATTCCGCACTGACTTGGCTGATAGAATTCCTGATCTGTCTTGTCAAAGAAGGATAATCTTTCTCAACCTCCGTCGGCGGTACTGCTGTGGTCGCAAGATTCCAAACATTCCCAAAGGAGTGCTCCGAAAGTCGTGGAACCATCCTTTGGCGCAAGTTCACGGCGTGACGTACTGCATATTGCTTTGCTTTGCCTCCTGGTTTCCGCCGAGCTATCGTCATCAAACGCCACCATATGAATGCTGAAACAGCCTCCACCCGTGACGGACCCCTTTCGTCTGCACCAAACGCAACGGAGGCTTCTTTTCTTAGAGCATCAATGCTGGATCTTTCGAATACAAATCTTTTGGACGACAACCTTTCTTGTTCCATCGGTGGCAACATCCTGAACCAGTCCGGCAAAACTGTCCGAGGAAAATGGATGGTTGCATCAAAACTGGGATTTGTAACTTCATGATCACTAGCTCCTCGGGAAGTGCAGGCCCATGTATTAATCAGTGTAGTAATTGATGTTCCGTCGGCGATCTTGTGTGAATCGATCACGCCGATTGCAACTCCACCGCATTCAAAGATACTGTATTGGACTGCTAGGAGAACTGTCTCTCCGGGCCCTGTGCAATCCTTGTAGGCGTCAAATGGAAGCAATGGGAGCAATGCCTTCCCATCAGTTTTATGTACCACTTGCGATAGCTTGCATGCGACTCGTGCTTCAATATAGTCGACGCCCTCATCGTTACAATCAACGGAGGCATCTTCATAGTACTTAAGTTTTCCAGCCAAGGGATAAAAGCGAGTTAAGGTTTCAGCTAGAGACTTTTTGAGCCAAGAAGATCTTTCTAACGGATTGAAGTACTTCTGGCCTTGATATTTAGAATGGTAGAAAAAAATAGTCGATGTATAAAAGGGCGGTGCAAATTGGTCTAAGAATGAGAGCTTGAAGTTTCTTCGGTGATCTGGTGTTGGAGATGATGGCTTGATTTTCTCCTTGGAGATTATCTCAACTTCCATCGCCATCTAGCTAATTGCTTTCTACAAAAGCATGTACGCACGCAGTCTCTATATAGATCAGGATCAGGAATGTAACAGTATTCTTGGTCAAGATCAAAGGCTAGCTAGCTAGAAGATCAAACAAATAGATTAAGACATGATTTAATCATTGATAATTAACCAGTACCGGTTTTTTATTGTGATCTGGAGAGAAGGTGCTGGCTATCGATGATGATCTGTGAGTGGGATTTCTGGTTAGCTAGATAGCTAGCTGCAGTACTTTGGTCGTGAGATCAGATCAAAAGAGATCAAAAAAAAAATGATGAGGAAGAAGGCCGGCCGATAGGAAGCGATGGATCGGAAGAGATATTATTAATTGATCATCAGAAAGAGATGGCATGGATGTTTTAAAGGATATCAGAAATCCTAGCTGATTAATTAGTACGTACCCAACTGTTTGCAGGCATAACGTACGTTCGGTTGTGTCCAGCCGGGAAAGATAAAATTATCGTGGAGATTGAGAGGGACTCTGCGAGAAAATCTACCTAAAATAACATCAAAACCCAACTGAAAAAGACAAGCCTGCTGGCTTGTTCAGTATTGCTAACTATTCTGGGAGCTAGATGGATGGATGCCTCTCATGTAAAGGGAATATATAACAATATGCATGTACCCAATTAAGCCCATGCATGCGCGTACGTACCATATATATCCTTGTTCAACATATATGCCATTATAACTATGGCCGTTTTATATATATTCCATTCCACAAATTAATCGCTCATGACCTGACAGGCCATAATTGCCATGGCCGTTTTACAATTTTCTCGGGTGCATGCAGGCTTCAGTTTTTTGAAAGAGGTTGCCGGCCTCTCCAGGTTTGCATGCACAAACGATTTTCCTTATTCTAGAAAATCTCCTCTTTCTTTATTTGTTATGCCGTCACGTTTGTTTACAGGTGATGTAAATTGAAAGTTAAATAAAATATTTTTATAATATAATTTTTTAAATTATTTATTATATTTTATATAAAAATTTAAAAAATTATAATTATCAGAATAAGATAAAAATGATCGGTAAAAAATACGAGACCTTAAATTGGGATCTAGCGCCTTTAATTTCCATCCTAAATGAATGCAAAAAGGAATTAAAAATGCTTCGGCCCAAAAAAAAAAAAAAAAAAAAAGGATGACACCTAAAAGTGATCGATTTTGTCCTTTTATTTTATTTTTTTATTATTTTTGTACTTAATGACTAAATAAGTATTTTTAATAAGTTTGTAATTTTTTTTTCAAAATATTAAAAAGAAAATAAAAATTAAAAAAAAAAAAACATTTTACACTATTGGTACAATGCAGGATCACTTTTCCTGTACCCGAGCAATATTGTCCATGCAAAAATATGCACGTTCACGACTCGCGATGTTGTTCCATCTATTATATGTGGAGATAAAAAATAGCAATCTTACACAATCTCTACGTATTATATTTTTTAAAAAATTTTAAAAATTTTAATATTTTTTTAAAATTTATTTAATTTATTTTTTTTAATTAATTCAATTTTTATATTCATTATTCATATATTAAATATTTGATAAAAAATAATAATAATAATTAAAAATATATATAATATGTGGAGGTTGTATAAATAGTAAAAAATTACATAAATTTTTTTAAAAAATTGATAAACCTATAATTTTTACATAACTCTATTTTAAATAAAATATATATTTGTAAAATTAATCATTTATAAAACTAACGTATTTATATAAAAATATCTTCAAATTTTAAAAACTTACTTAAACAAAAAAATTTATACGTGTATATGGATCGTATTAATAATCCATCACGTAAAGTACAATATATGTACGAAGCGTACGTGTTATTTCTAATCATGATGATGTATATTCCAGTCCATCAATCAATCTATAATTTGTCGGATCACTCGATTATTATTTATTATTTTATTATTTACTGATCATTTAAAATTACCTTACTATCCAAACGTAGAGAAGACTTTGACCATAACGTATATATCATGCTAGCTAGAGACGTGCATGAATTATTATCTCCAGCCTATTATATATAT
>QEOT01124295.1:257177-357141 GCA_003123785.1 Pterocarya stenoptera | reverse complement strand
TGTAATAAAGAAACTGCTAGTGAGTGGTTAACATATTCTCAAAAGTTGTGCTTCATGGGTCATCGACGTTATCTACCACCAAATCATGCATGGAGAAGCCAATGTGCTAAGTTTGATGGGAGAGTAGAGGACAAAATTGCACTAAATGAGTTATCTGGAGAAGAGATAGTGGAACAACTGGAACATATTAGAGCGAACAATTTTGGCAAAGGCCGGGGTAAGAATAAAAGAAAAAGAGGTGAAGCATAATTGAATTGGAAAAAGCGTAGTATTTTTTTTGACTTGCCATATTGGTCGTCCTGCATGTTACGACATAGTTTGGATGTAATGCACATAGAGAAGAATATATGTGATAATATACTGGGTACATTGATGAGCATTAATAAGAAAACAAAAGACACGATCAAGACAAGAAAAGATCTTGAGAGAATGGGAATTAAACATAATTTACATTTGCGAGTGAACGGCAATAGGGTGATCATGCCGCATGCATGTTTTACGATGACCAGGGAGGAGATGATGGATTTCTGCAAATGGTTGCAAGGTGTGAAGTTGCCAGATGGTTATGCCTCAAATATCGGTAGATGCGTGAATCCTATTGATTGGAAAATTAGTGGATTGAAAAGTCATGACAGCCACGTTCTTTCGCAGAAGTTATTATTGGTGGGAATTCGTGGGAAGCTGACATCTAATGTACGTGTCGCTATTACTGAACTATGTATGCTTTTTAAAGATTTATGCGCTCGAGTAGTAAATCGAGATATGTTGCAGAAGATGGAAGAAGATATTGCTACCATACTTTGTAAATTTGAGCAAATTTTTCCACCATCATTTTTTTATTTCATGGTCCATTTAGCAATTCACTTACCCCGGGAGGCATTATTAGGTGGTCCGGTGCAGTTCCGTTGGATGTATCCAGTTGAAAGATATTTGGCTCGTTTAAAGCGCACTGTTGGGAATAAAGCTAGAGCTGAGGGTTCAATAGCAGAGGCCTATATACACGATGAATGGTTAACGTTTTGCTCTCTATATCTTTGTGGTGTTGAGACACGATTTAATCGTCAAGAGTGCAATGCTGATCTTGAGGCTCCGCCTCCTCGTGAGCTATCAGTGTTTTCGCAGAATGTACGACCCTTGGGTGCACAAACGGGTTACGATTTAATTGATAGAGAGTTGGCTAAAGTTCGTTGGTACGTGTTAAATAATTGCCGAGAGATTGATTGCTATCTCAGGTATGTTGTTGCATGCTTTGAGAAATTATAGTCAAATTTCGTTTAATTATAACTTTTGCGCTGAAAATATTATTTTCTTCTGCACATATATACAGTGATCACATGGATAAACTTAAGATGGAATGCGTAGAGAATATAGAGGCAAGACACGAGGAAGAATTTCCCGAATGGTTTGAACAACGTGTATGAACTAAAACTACATTGTGATTATTTGATTTATAATGTTTTAATTCTGGGTTACTTTTAATACATATATATTATTGAAATTGATAGATTTTGGAACAACGTGCTCATGATCCCGGATCAGTTTCTTCTGAATTGTATGCATTGGCCCGTGGTCCCTCTAATAGAGCACTTCGATACACTGCATGCACGGTTCGAGGTTATAGATTCTATACTCTGGACCGTGAACGTAATAGAAAGACTCAAAACTGTGGTGTGTTGGTCGAGGGAAGTCATGGAACAGAAGATATTGACTATTATGGTGTCATACGTGATATTATCGGATTGAAATATCTGGGTGGGTCTGTAACATATGTCTTTAAGTGTGATTGGTGGGACTTAGGCGGTGGTCGGATGTCGATACATAGGGATAATAACTTTATGAGTGTTAATACGGCATCTAAATGGTACGAAGATGATCCATTCGTATTGGCTTGTCAAGCTACCCAAGTCTATTACTTGATTGATCCAATGAAAAGTGTTGATGAAGATAGCGGAGAGATAACTTGGCGAGTAGTACAGAAATTCGTTCCTCGAAATATTTATGAAGCAGGAACGAGTGCGGATTACGAGAATAGTAGAGATGAAGATGACTCTCCGATAGTAGAGGCCTACCAAGAAGATGGAGAGGGTATTAACTTGTTCGTTGACCTCGGTGCACTCGAGTTGCTCCCCTTGTGTAGAGATGACGTCTCACCCGTCCTTCTTGACCCGTCCGTATTAAATGATCATTCAATTCAAGTTAGTGAAGAAGAAGAAGGAGAAGAGTCAGAAGAAGAAGATGAAGCAGAATCCGGGGAGGAAGTGGATAAGGAGGACGAAGAAGAGGTTGATGACGACGACGAAGATGCTATTGAGGGAGATTCTGAAACAAGCATGGAAAATACATCCGAAGATGAAGAATAAAAGTATTAAATATTCTATTCATATATGTAACTATAAAATATTTAACTTTTCAATAATTTTTTCTAATTAATTTTCTTTATCATATTAATCATGCCTCAAGGATGCCGCCAAAACGACAACGAAGAAATTTACCCCCTCCGCCTAGTCCAAGTCCCGAACCTATTGAGGACTCCCCACCCGAGTGTTTCCCTCCTGAAGATCAAGTGCAGATACAAGAGAACGACAATCAGTCGACACCTACCAGTAAGAAAATAACAACATAGTTAATTATATATCAATACTTTTATCTCAATAATTATATAGATAATATTATATTATATCTAATAGTTGATGCATCCGCTCGTCGCGGTCGTGGTTATACACGTGGCATTTCTCTTGAGAAATGCCGAAGGCATGGAAAGCTCAAGGTCAACATTCCTGATAATTCCACTGGAGGCGTGGATGATAGTGCAGCAGCGCTTTCCTCATATATTGGTACAGTTGTCCGAGCTTATGCTCCATTTTATGTGCGATCATGGCGAGATGTTTCGCTCGAGATTAAGGAGCACATTCGGAGCCGTGTGCTGGTGAGTTTTCGTTGAGAGTACATTTGTTGTATACTATATTAGTATATTATATTTTTGACGTAATTTGCTTATTAGGATGAATTCGAACTCGACTTTGGCCGTAGCGAGGATTTGAGAACTGTGAATGGGTTGATGGCTACAGTATTCCGACGTCACAAGGGACGATGTCATGACCACTTCAAGAAGTTTGAGACGGTTGAAGAGGCTGCGCAATCCCCTTTCCAGCAGATGAAGTTAGACGATTGGAGAAAGTGTTGTGATCTTTTCGCAACTTCAGATTATCAGGTATTATAGATTAATAATATCTAATGATTATTTACATATATATATTTGGGCTATATATTTTATGTATATATATATCAATTAACATTCTTAATTAATTTTGTAGCATTTAAGTTCTACGAATGCTAATAATAGATCCGCTTTGACTGTCCACCATCGTGCTGGTTCAAGATCATTCCACCGTCTTGCTGAGAAAATGGTAATTAATAATATTATAGAATATATTTATTTATTTAACTATTTTTATTTAAGTACTAATATTATCTTTTTAAAATTGCTATTGTGGCTTTGTTAGAAACGTGATGATCCAGAAAACTTTTCCCTCATTCATGTCTACGCTGCTGCTCACACTAATGAGAGTAGTGAGTGGATGGATCCTGTCACTGCAGATAATTATGTAAGCGTTGTTATTTTTGTTAAATAAATTATGCAACATGTGAAAAATTTATTTTTTATTTCTTTTAATACGTTACTTATTGTGTGTTTTCTTTGGCATGACAGGAAAAAATGATGGAGATACAGTCAGTTTCTGGAGAATCCTCTCCGAGTGACATAGACATATTCACGCAAGTGCTCGGGCCCAACTCTAGTATAACAAGAGGTTTGGGACGATCTTTCAAGCATTCTGGTTCATCTTCCTCATCCTCTTCGACTTCAGAAATTAATAATCTTACCAAAGATTTGGAAGCCACACGACGCGAGAATGAGTATATGAGGTCGAGGCAGCAAGAGTTGGAGTCCCTCTTAGAGCGACAATCTCATTTAGAGACGCGTTTGCAGGACCAGCAGAAAGATCAGGAAGAAAGAATGCGCAATGAAGTCCAACAGCAAGTGCAGCGGGAGATGATGGTGCAAATGGAGCGTGTTATGTCATTGCAACAGAAGCGGGGTGGGCGAGGAAAGAAGAAATGAATTCTCACTTTAATTTGTGTATATAACTTTTACTATCTAATTTTAGAACTTTTTAAGACATTGTTAGTTGTAGAATATTTATGGTGTGTAATATGATACAATTAGTATATTTTTTAATTTCTTAATTTTATAAATTTAGTGTATTTTCGATCTGTACGTTCGAATGTTAAAAAAAACGTTCCACCAAGATTTCACGTTCGAACATACGTTCGAACGTAAATACACGATCTAACTATTAACGTTCAAACACACGTCCGAACGTTATCATCGTTACGTTCGGATTGTGTTCCCACAACGTTCGAACATAAATTCGAACGTTTAATGCGTTCAAACGTATAAATGTCCAAACGCAAATATTATACATTCGAACTATAATCAATCAGCGAACGTCAACTTATGACATTCGAACGTAAATTGCTCGGGTTGGCGTCCGGACGTAAAAATTTACATCCGAACGTTACTTTCTGTGACAGTTTTCAAGCGTCACAAAAAAATATAACGTTCAAACGTCACTCTGAACGGAACAACTCCAGCCGTCACTAAAAATACTTTTAGTGACGGTTCAATAGTAAAGTGCCACTAAATGTATTCTGTGACGCACATTAGGTGACAGTTGTGGTGACGGTTTCAAACCGTCACCAAATGTCTTTAGTGACGTTTCTTTGATTTTTGGTGACGGTTTTCTCTGTCACAAAAGGCAAATTATGTTTTAGTGATAGTAATTAAATAATAAAGTTGCCTGGAATTAGTTTATTTCCAAAGTAACGTGCTCCCATCTACACGGTTTTGAACTTTAATTAATTTCCACCGATTAATTTGGATTATTTTAATTAAATTCTACTATCAACTTTAGACTTTTGATCAATTTTTCTGACGTGGGAGCATTGAAAATTCATTCCATTAACTACGCTTGCTCTAACATCTTTTGTTCTCCTCACGGCAATAATGACGGATCGAGGATGGAATATTGGTCGTAAGATATTTAAGTAACAAAGTTACCAATTATCATATTTAATAGGATGATGAATATTTTTGTTCTTTTTTAATTAAATAAATTTGCACCGTATTGGAATTTTAGACTTTGGATACTTCTTTATCAATATCCATACAAAAACAGTAAAACAAAGTATAGCCAATTGCTGTGGGACCAATTAATTGATATTCTTCTGTCCTTTTACAACAAAATCATCATCTAATGGAAATCAATGGACCAACTTGAACATCTTTTTTTTTTTTTTTGTTTTAAAAAAGAATCAACTTGCTTTGAGACCAAATTGATCAGTTTAAGGATAGCAATGGAAAACAGGGGAAAAGAGAAAAAGAAAGGAGGAGAAGGGGAAAAAAGAGGAAAGAGATGAGAAATGAGAAAGAAATGACAGGGAATGATGGAAAGAAGAAGACTGAAAATGGAGAGGTGAAACTGAAAAAGTTGGTGCTTGATTTCTAGTTCCGAGTGACAAGAAGCTCCAAAGAAGTTGCCAACAAGTTTCTCATCTCTCTTTTAATTTTCCTTTTATTTAAAAAAAATTGAAGACACAACGCACACGACATTGGCATGATTAATACACTTTCTTAAAAATAAGAAGTTGCCTACAAGTTCGCTATTTTATTTATAGGAATTATTGTGTACTAACACTCATGACCAGCTTGTATTCCTTCATTTTTTTAATCATGTCGACAACTGCGACTACAACCACTCATTTTTTTTGTTGGTATTGGATATGGGAAATGCTTCACCACCGAGAGGTACTGGTCCCGAGACATTTTCTCGATACTAGTTTTAATTTTTTTTATTTGGTATTTGCACTGACATTAAGGGCTATCATATGTTTCATATATAATGTTAAAATGGCTCATATATGGGCAACTCACTCTATTGATCTCAACTTTTGGGTTTAGGAATGCTATATATGCAAATATAATGTTATGATTTGCAACAATCATAATCATCTTCTCAAGTCCATTAATTAAGAAACAAGAGCCTAATTTATTTGCTCATATATGTGCACTTTGATTAGCTTGTAAGCTTTTCACTTTGTTCGTTTACTTGTAGCCATTTGTTTGTCTCTTGAATTATGAATTCAAGTGTTGTGCTAAACAATAGTGACAAGCATCCTTGTTTATAGTTCTTAAGTGGACAGTTGTATATATATATGGTATTGTACACCGTGCTTGGAACATAGTTTATAGTAGTGTGGCAAAGTAGAATTGACTTTTTTTTTTTATCTGTAAAATGTTTTAATTTTGGAGGTGATTGAGATAAACTTATTCCGACATTCTATGATTTAAAGATAAAGGGTAACGTACAAGTCCAACCTCAAAAGCCATTTTCAGATGACGATAGAATAAACAAAATTCTTAAAATTATTGATGCAAATGAAATCATAACTTGTGATCCTAGTCATGACTGCAAAATCACCATTCGTCCAAAAATTTTAAGTTAATAAGAATAAGTAGATTTTATCATTTATATTTATTTAGCACTCTCACTCACATGTAGGCTGTCAAACTCGCCCTCAATGAATGAGTCTAATACATAAAAAAATTAATTAAATAGGTAAAACATAAAGTCAGGACTTGAACTCAAAATCTTTACCCTGACACCATATGAAAGTATCACTAGTCTAAAAAATTTAAGCTTAAAAAAAGTAGTAGATTAATCATTTATATTTGTCTCAAAAATACTTGCATTCCTTTACACGGTTTCAAATTCAAGTCCTACTTAAAAATAAAAATAAAAAATAAAAAATTCAAGTCCTACTGTATAAAACAAACGTCCAGATCCCACACCCATTAATTTTTCTGTATGAACTCAAGACTTTTGAGATTTTCTAGCGTGGTTGAATAGAAGTTGTCAGTAAAGATTGAGAAGACTTTTGAACTCATAATAGCTAGCATGGTTGTTGGCAAAGAAGCCCAACTAGCCATGTGCATTGGTGGGTCCTATGGTTTCATAATTCAGTTGTGTATATTCCATATTACACGGTTTCAAATTCAAGTCCTACTGCGTAAAACAAACGTCCAGATCTCACGCCCATTAATTAGGATTATTCTAATTAATTTTTTAAATGAACTCAAGTAGTAAACTGTTTATGAAAAATAGTGAATTAATTTGAGGTGATTTAAGTAGGCAAACACAAAATGTCACATGTCATCCATATGAATCTTGATCGACATGCATGCATATAAATCAATCGAGCAAGTACTTTTGTCGGAGTCGGAGTTCGGAGCTCATGTGGGCTCCAATGACTGTAAACTCCTACACTATTTTTAACAAATTGGTTTAACTAAAATGACGTCATTTTGTTTAAAAGGAATGATATCATTTTATTCACAAGGAAGTAAAAACTGTAGGTTCATTCAACATGGAACTCTCTCTCCTCTCCGATTCTCCAACGGCAGCTCTTCTCTCCATGTCACCTACACTGTCGCCAGCCACCTTAGAGGCAACTTCATCCACCATTTTTTCTTGTAAGTCTTACTTGTTATATTTTGTTGTAAGGGTTTTAATTGTTTGTTAATTGAATTGTTTCGGGTTCAAAATTGTTGAAGTTGTTTGTGAAACTTGATGTTTTTGTAGTTTTTGTTGTTGATTTATTATTTGAATGGGGGGATTTCTACTTTTAGGACTTTACCCATGAGATTTGTGGGATTTTTTTTGGATAAAATCGAATGGTACCCTTCAGACAACATCCTTTCGATGTTCGCTCGACTGTGGCTCGAGCAAACATCACACAGATTGTTCGCTTGAGCCTTTGCTCAAGTGTGGCTCGAGTGGAAATGCAGTTTCTGTGTTTTATCTATTTTTAAAACTGCAAACACGACTAGACACATATAATTTTATTTTTCAATGTATTTCTAATATGTAGATAATTTTCATTACATGTTAAATAACGTTTTTTTGTTAATTGTTTCAGATTATTTTCATAGAAAATTATGGATGCCACACTAGAGTTTATTGATGGATGGCGGTATCTTTGCACTAAACCAGAGTTTCCATCTTACCCATTTTATAATTGTTTTCTAGTACTGGGTCAACGATCTCTTCAAGCAAGGAAGCCATTGTAGCCATTCCATTCCTTTTTTCCCTCACCCATGTAACCAATGTTTTGGGTTCTGCCTCCCCTCCACTGTCTATAGCATGGACACCCCTTGTTGGTCCCTTTCCTGTCACCATCTCCAATACAACAATTCCGTCGCTATAAACATCCACTTTGGAGGTGATAGGAAGATTGAAAACCCACTCTGGAGCCATGTACCCTTGGGTTCCTCTTATTCTTGAGAAACTTGAATTCTCGAGGTTTCTATTTTATAGCTTAGAGAGCCCAAAATCTGCCACCTTTGGTTGATAGTTAGAGTCTAGGAGTATGTTCTGAGGCTTTACATCACAGTGTAAAACCCACTCTAAGCACTCTTCATGCAGATAAGCTAGGCCTTTCGCTGTGCCAACGACAATGTCAAACCTTTTCTTCCAGTCAAGTGCATGAGATGACAGGTTTCGGGCCAAAGAACCATGTTCCATGTACTCGTACACCAAAAGCCTGTGCTTTCCCTCTGCGCAATACCCCCACATCTCAATTAAGTTCATGTGGTTAATCCTTCCAATGATGCTTACTTCTGCTAGAAATTCACCTTCTCCTTGATTAGGTTCGTTGAGATGCTTGATTGCTACAGCTCGATTATCAGGCAATACCCCTTTGCATACTATTCCTCCCACACCTCTTCCAATCTCCTCTTTAAAACCTTTTGTTGCCTTCTTGAGCTCAGCATAGGTAAATATTCTAAACCCAGTGATAGCAACAAGATAGCCTTGCTTGTCTACACTTGAACCTTGTTGGGTTCTACTCAATAGACACCACACCAAAAAGATACAGATGATTTCAAATCCACCGACTCCACATGCAAACCAGAGCATGAATTTCACTATCCCATTTTCATGAATTTTATAATACACTCTGTCTAGTTGTACTGTACCTTTACTTGAGCAAACTAGTATGAAATATTGTACAAGATTTGCGAAGGAGAAGACATTGCGTTTAGGCAGTCTCAAATAGAGGTCACCATTGAAATTCGGGAAAAGATGTCCATTTAGCAACGACGTCTTGGGGTAGCAATTTGGAAAATCACCTTCCCGGGAGAAGGTGAATTGGAACCCTTTGCAATCGTATAGCTGCAAACATAATGTAATGAGCCGACTTAATATTATTAAGGATAAATTATGGATAGTTTCATTGGGCCTAAAATTAGATTAATGGACCAATTATTATAGAAGCCCAATTGAGTGTTCGAGTATTTTTTTAGATAGACTATGGGCCTAAGATTTTTATTTTGGTGAATATCAACTTTGTTATAAGGCTTACCATGTTATAATATTTTAAAGTGGAAATTTTTATGTACGGAGGATTTTTGGAGAACATATTGGATTTTTTTAGAGACAGAGTCGAATGCCAAAAACTCAAACAAAAACCCTTTGCCACACGTCTCCCACTTAGCATATATATTTTAGAGGTCTATCTTCGTTAAGACTCCAAACACCATTATCCTTCTAGATTTCCTCTTCATAAGAAAATCCCTAACCGTCTTACTTCCATAAATTCCAAGCCATGCATGTCTCTTTCAGGCTATTAATCACATGCACGTCTATCTCCTCTAGGGTTTTCCTTTCTTTAATCACCTTTATATATATATAGATACATGCTTCCTACAAAACATCAAGCCGCAGCACCATAACTCAGTTTCTTCACAACGCCCTTCGCCTTCACAACCCACTCTCACCGTAGCTCAACCACGAGGACACTGAACAGCACACTTAGGGCAGTCCACCATGAAACCACCAGCCACAACCATAGCTCTTCTCTCCACCATGAAACCACCAGCCGCAACAAACATCGAGAAACCACGTACGCTAGCCACGCGAAACCGCCAGCCCACTGCTCAGCCAACGTGAAACTTTGGAAACCACCCACCAGAGGCTGCCACCCTGTCCCTCTCAGCCACTATGCAACGTCAAACTGCTCGACACCGTGACCCCCAGACAACCACCTAGACCTCACCGCCAAAGCCCGCCTTGAATCATTCCCAACCCATTGGAATACCTCTGTTTTTCACACCCAAAAACAGAGCACCTACTAATCTCCACGGTGAGCCACAGCCCAGCCACCCCACGGCACCAACCCCCTCCACTTCGTCACCACACTGCACAGAGAGTGCCACTCGGCACATCACGCCACCACAAGCCGCCATCCTCGCTCTGTAAGTTCATGCTGACCCACTCCATGCATAGCCTCTCAGTAGTTGGTTATTCTCCCGTAAATTCTCTATCACTCTTCGTCTCTCTCTCTCTCTCTCTCTCTCTCTCTCTCAGTTTTGTACACACCCAGCCGCCGGAGTGCCACCACGCTTGCCACCGTCGAGTGCAACCCAACCTCACACCTAGCTTTCGGTAAGCCCTGCACTCCTTCTACATAACTTGCATGATTTCAAATGGAAAAAAAAAAAAAAACATATACGTAGCAATATGACAATTTTGCCCTTTGAATTAGTTTGTATTATATTTGAGCCTAAGCAGGCGTATTAGGATCTTGCAAAGAGTTGGGTTATATTTTTAAAAATTATCATGAAGATAAACATGTATGTTATTGACTATATTCGGACTCTAAATTATTTTGGACTTGATAATATTTTTATTAGAGCGAAGATTATATTGTTAAGGGGCATAGGCTTGTTTCTTAAATAGATTTGTGTTAAAATTAGGGTAAGTGAATATCAATTAATTGTTGATGAATTTAGGGAAATGATAGTACTTTAGGGATTAGGAGAATTTTAAGTATTGAAGAATTAAAATAGGATAATTTTAGCATTTTACAGTTAAATATTTAAATATGGGTTCGATTGGAATATTTATGGATATTACACGCTCATTGTATAGGTGATCAATTACGTGACGAAAATAGTGGATTAGCGCTACAAGGTAAGTAGCATGATCATACCCTTACACGTATGTATGGTAAATGGCATATCTTTTACAAAAATATTATGCATGTATGCCCTCCATTAGAAGCCCCTTTTTACGTACCCAAGACATGATAAAATTATGAAAATCCATAATTTTATATAAAGAATTATGCATCAAAGTTATTTATGAAAATCCATGATTTTATACAAAGAATTATGCATCAAGTTATTAATGAAAATTCATGATTTTATGAATGGAGTTATGCATCAAAATAAATTAGGAAAAGTCATGCATGATTTTATGTGAAGATTTATGCATTAAAGTATTTATGAAAAATCATGATTTTATGTGAGAAGTCATGCATCACGACATGTTGTGAAAGAATGTGATTTTATTTGAAATCTATGATATGATATGACAAGATATGACAAGTATGTATGTGATTTCTTTTGAAATCTATGATATGACAAGTATGCAAATATGATTATGATGAAATATGAATAGTAAGATGCGTAACGACCTATGTTATGATATGAAGATGGTACCTATGTTATGGGCATATTGCATTGCCAAGTCGTGCATGCTGGTAGTGCACCCAGTATGTCTTCCTTATATATGGATTCCACAACCCGTGGCCACGGGCGGAATCGGAATCTGCTTAGATTCGCTAACCCTAACTCACGGGGGTCAACAGTGGGTATCGGCCTATGACAAGTGAAAGATAAACTCATGTTCATGTTCATGTTATTTACATATGTATTAATGAGTATGCACTTTTTTCAAGAAACCTTATGTTTATTATGTTTACTGTATGATGTGTGCTTATTGAGTATTCAACTCATTTTAGTTTCTTTTCATGTTTTTAAACCACCCCAGGTGATGACATTTATGAAGGTGAGACTGTAGAACACGACTTAACCATGGGAGGCGAGGCAGAGGCCTAGATAGATTTTACTATGATTAAGTTTTATGGTTTAAGATTTCAGTAAATTATTTTGATAAACGCATGAGACTTCCATATTTTTTTTAAATAAGTGCTTCCGCAGACTCTATGTTGGATTTAAGTATTAATTAAATTTTATTTTGTTTATGGAATCTTTGGCATCTGGCTCGTTATTAAAAGGAAAAGTTTTAGTCAAGTTCAATAGTAGCACGCTGGCTCCCCGAAAATTCTAAAATGTCTTTATTGGGGAGCAGGGTGTTACACATAACTTCTTACATTGATCCAACGTGTAATTAGGGAAGTACCCATAATCATGACCAAAGAATTGAACATGGGGTAACAGCAGAAAGCCAGACTCATTTCTATTGCAAGAAAGATGAAAGTCGGGTTCCCACCCGTACGACCAATCCGTGAGATTTTTCATCTTAAATCCTAGGAGGCAAGAGCATTTCCTATCAGAACCAACAATACAGCTACAAAAACTATTAGCCCCACAAATACCATAAATCATGCAAGGTGTCTGAATGGCTTGCCAGGACACAACCCACTTCTCCCCCACCTCATCCCAACTGTACAATCAAACATCACCATCGTAATCCATTTTCAGTCCTCTCTGAAGCTCCAGCTAGCCCATAGTCAGCTGCCATGAAAGTAAAATTATAGGAACAACTGAAGTTCCCAAAAGCATCAAGCACTGCGATCCGACTGCTGTTGTACGAGAACCTTCCAGCTTCCCAGCTCTCAACCCCCAGGTCCGGCCAGTAAATGCCAGAAACCTCAAGACTGTCATGAAGAAGGCGGAGAATGTTGTCGTTATCAAAATAGAACTTGTAAAAACCAGAGGAATAGTTTTTCTGGCTTCTGGAAGAGACGAGCCTTGTGCTTCTTGACTCGTTCGGAAATGAGCAGCACAAAAGGCTATCCCAAGTGCAGGAGCGTGTCGCGTAGTAATTAGGAATAAATTCCTAGATCGTCTCCACAGGGAAGTGCTAAAAATAAACTCGTGAAAAATGGTAGAAATATTTACGATGGGAAAATAAAAATAAAAAGTGATGATATGTACAATGGATGAAAGAGTGCAGTGAAAAGAAAATTTACTGGTCGCAAACCAGATTCATTTTGATTGATTTGATTGTTTGAGATTGCATGAAAATTAAAGAAATTAAAACGCAAGACAGTGAATTAAAATTGCTGGAAATTAAAGGACTGAAATTTAAATGAGCTGGAAAATTAAATGGCATCAAATAAATTGCAGAAAATAAATAACAGAAAATTACATGACAATAAAATTAAAGTGCAGAAAATTAAATTGCAGAAAATAAAGGACAGTAAAATAAAAGTGCAAAAATTAAAAGTACTGAAAAATAAATGACATTAATTTAAAGTGCATAAAAATAAATGACATAAATTAAAATAAAAAAATAAAATAAAAAAATTGGAGACTGCAGATAAAGGAGAACAGTTTGATAACACAGTTGGTCCATTAGGCTCTCAACTGCATCACCAAACTCCCTCACTTCATCTGCATTTTCTCCTAAAAATTCTGCAGACTACTCCTAACTAATCTACTGAGCTTCTAACATCCGCTCTCTTCTCTTCGTCTACCTCCAAGCCTTTTATAGGCTTCAAAATGAAACACACTCTGCACTGCGTTGCTGTTCCATGTGCATGTCTTCAACCGCCCACATGTATTCTTTTCTTCCTTTTCTTTTCTTCTTTTCTCCGCATGCATGTGTTTTCTGGTCGGCTGCTCTTTTCTCTCTTTCTTTCTTCTCCCCGTGCGTCCAGCTCTTTTCTCTTTCTCTTTCTTTTTCTTTCTTTTTCTTTTCCTTTGTCTTTCCCGTGTCGGCCCTCGTCTCTTTCTCTTTCTTTTTCTTTCTTTTTTTTTTCTTTCTTCCTCTTCCTTCCTAGCGTTCGGCCTCGTCCAGTTCCGTTTCTTCCTTCTTTTTCTTTTTCTTTTTTTTTTTTTTCGTTTTCGTTCCTTTCTTTCTTTTTCTTCTCCACGCTCGGGCCCGTTTCCATTTTCATTTTCCTTTCTCTTTCCGTTGCCTGCTTCGTCCGTCTTCTGGTTTTCTTCTTTTGTTTCGGTTCGACAGCATGCAGTGTGCATGGAGGAGGTTGCTGGGAGCCGAGGTACTGTGGCTGGGCTGAAGGAGGCTGAAGGTAGACTGAGCAGAGGGTGCAGCGGAGGCTGTGGTGCATGAAGCTGGACGTGAACGTGGAGGTTGCAGTGGTTGCTCTTGGCCGTGCATGGTGATCGCCGGCGGCTCACTAGGCAGTGGAGGATCATCTCCGGTGTCGTCTGGGGCTGCTGGTGGTTGCAGGTGGGCGGAGGACGGCCCACGGTGGCGCTGGCAGCAGCTGCTTGGAGGTGGAAAACGCACGGCTGGAGGTTGAAGACGACGCGAAACGACGTCGTTTATGGTCTTTAGACAAAACGGCGTCGTTTAGCTCAAACGGTAGGAAACCAAGTTAGTGCAAAACGACATGTCATTTTGGTCTTAGACAAAACGGCACGTCGTTTAGCTCAGACAGCAGATTACTTCATGGTGAAAACGACATGTCGTTTTGGTCTGCCGACCAAACGACATGTCGTTTAGTCAGCGCAGTAAATAAAATAAAATAAAATAAAATAAAATAGGATAAAGAAACTTAAATAAATAAAATTAAACAAGAGATGAAATAAAATATTAAAAGTGTGTTGTGCATGAGAAATTGTCCAAATAAATCACAAGTTATAAAATCAAGCATAAACTATGCTTTTAATCCATTTAAATCACAACTTGGATTTATGCCTCTTAATCAAATTTTTCATCTAAAACCAATGATAAAATAATAAAACAATTAAAAATATATTGGTTTTAAATGTGTAAAATATGCAATAATGCAGCTCAATCACTTCTAGTGAGTAGTTGTTGGGGAAGAAGGGTGTCTGTTGGGAAATTAAAGCTTTCCCATAAAGTAACACCTTCCATGTTCTGTAGAATAAGATTCCCGGTGTTGTAGAGAGATAACTGCACTGAGGAGAGTGACTGGGTGTTTGTTGCCCAAACTGTGAACTTTCCAGCGTCGGTTAAGATAAGATTTTCATTTTTGAGGAGAGAGAGCTTGGAGCTCCCTCCATTCACTGGCTGATCACAGTTTGCCATCCAGATTACAGTCTGGTTCTTGCCACGGGATGGCTTATTGAACCATATGGCATAGCAATAGGCATGTTCACCCACGGAATAAAAGCCAGTAGAGAAAACTCCATTAGCTGATATCAGAACGTCTTTCAATTTTTCAATTGAGAGGGATGTGCCTTCACGAATGGTATCCAAGCTTGAAGATGAGAACGAGAGAGAAAATGACAAAGACAATAGAAGGAACAGAACTGGCGAAGCCATGGTATCCAAACCTTGGCAACTACTACTATAAAAACTTGTTTGAAACGATTATATAGGATGTGGTGTGCATGTGATATATATAAAACTAAGGGAAAGAATGAATGATGGTCGGGTTGGAGAAAAATGAAGAGAAACGAAAAGCAGGTCAGTGGCTCTTTTTCTTGGATAACTTTAATGAAAATAAATAATTTTTTTAAATTTTATGCACATAAAATATAATAAATAATTTAATTTTTTTAAATTTTAAAATAAAAATAATATTTTATTCAACATTTAACTTTCATCTTAATTCATCTCATCTCAATTCAAATCAAAACCTCACAGTCTTTCCTTCACATTGAAAAGTTATTTTCCTATTTTGATTATAAATGTGTATTAAGGTAAAAAGTATAAAATCACCACTCACCACATGTCCCCTCAAAAGGTTCCACAATCTTGTTTGTGAGATGAGTTGATATTAAAGTTAAAAATTAAATAAAATATTATTAAAATATATTTTTTTAATATTATTTTTATTTTAAAATTTAAAAAAATTAAATTGTTTATTTTATCTTATATAAAAATTTGAGAAAGTTATAATGATTAGATAAGATGAGTTGAGCGGATCAGTTGTGAAAACAAACGAGGAGGTTTTAAATTCAGGACCCCTGCTCTGACACTATGTAAAATCGTCATTTACTTTCAAAGTTTAAACTAATTGAAAGAGATAGATTTTACTTCTTGCATTATATTCGTAACAAGGAAGAATAAAAGACTATAAAAAAATAAGAAGGAACGAGGAGCAATTCAATAATCCCTGCAGATAAATCTCAAACAAAAATTTCATCAACTTGATCAATCATGTGGAGAACTAATTATGATCATTAAAGTGTTAAAAGCTACTATTATTTTCGTACTACATACAGTCTACAGATAATGTTTCAACTTTGATTAGAATATGTTAATCATCTATTAGCCTTGTTTGTTTTTAGAGATGAGATGAGATGAGTTGAAATTAAAGTTAAAAAGTTGAATAAAGTATTGTTAGAATATATTTTTTAATATTATATTTATTTTGGGATTTGAAAAAGTTGAATTATTTATTTTATTTTGTATAGGGATTTAAAAAAGTTGTAATGACTATTTTCCTAAGTCTCCTCTAACTATTATCTCCTCTCTGTGGAAAGAATAGTGAGGTGGTTGGATAGTCTTGGTTACTCTTATGAGTAAGTGAAGGATCGAGTTCACTGGTCCGTAGTGGGCTGAGTGGTGAGGTAGTATGGAGGAATTGGAAGAACGATGGGAAAAGTTGAGGCTTTCAAAAGAGAAAAATCATAAAATAAGTCTCGAGACAAACCATTTGGAAGAAATGATGAAAAAATGAGAAAAACGTGTTGTAGGAAAGCTGTTTTCTAATCGAGTTATAGGAAAATAGATGATATGCTCAATGATGGGGAAGATATGGAAAGTTGAAAAAACTTTTGTATTTCATGAAATTAGTTCAAATTTTTTCATTATTTCTTTCAAAAGTCAAGCGGATAGAAGCAAAGTACTCAAAGGGAAGCCTAGGTTGTTTGACAATCGCCTGTTTTTACTGAAACCATATGATGGGATGACACCTCCAAACAAAATGAAGTTTGATATTGAGAGCTTTTGGATACATTTGCATGATCTGCCACTGGTATGCATGAACAGAGAAACAGGGAGGCAAATTGTAAGTTCAGTTGGTACTGTAAAGGAGATAGACGTAAAAGAAGATGGTCTTGGCTAGGGCAATTATTTACAAGTAAATGTGAAGATTGATATAAGGAAGCAACTGTCAAGGGGTAGATTTATTCATTTGTTGGGTGACAGACTCTGGATTCCAATTAGATACAAAACATTGCCTCGAGTATGCTTTACTTGTGGTAAATTGGTACATGCTTCTTCGGGATGCCACAAAATCAGAGGGGAATCCTCACAAAATATGAAAGAGGAAAGGCAGTTTGGGGTGTGGCTTTGTGCAACTTCAATACCAAGGGGAGTCTTCACAAGAGACAACCTGATGAAGGCACAGATGAGTCTGGTGAGAGTTTTTCTGAAAGTCATAAGGGTGGAGGTGATGGTTAGGGATCAAAACATTCAAGGCTGATAATGATTCCGACAGGCAACATTGTTAGAATGGAGGATTCAGGCAAAAGTGCAACTAAATGCAAGAATTATGGGAGTTCAAAATTTGAATTCAAACTAGCTGGATTGTAAGAGGAAGTAATGGAAGAAACTTATCAAAATGGTTGTTTTGATAAGGGCATTAATTCAGATGATAGCTGTTGGAAGTGATGAGTAGAAGGATGAGGTATGTGAGAAACAGTTGGGCCATGGAAGAGTCTCTATTGAAGGGTACGTGGATAGAGGGGCTAGACAAATGCATTATGGGCCTAAGGGGGATCTGAAAAGCATTGCAGATGTTAAAAAAAGCAATGATAGTCATATCCTAAGAACTAACATGATAAAAGAAGCAGAGTTGAACATGGTAGATGTGGGGAAGGCTGCCCAAGGAAAATGGAAAAGGAGAGCTCGTAGTAAAGGTAACAATTCTGCTATGTTCCTGGAGTCAGGTATTAAACGTAGTCTGCTAGAAAGATGGTAAGGATAGAGCGGAGGATGTAGTGATGAAAAAAAGGAAGTTTGAAGTAAGTGTGGAAGACTCAAACATAACTCAGGTATCAGTAGAGGCTGTGAGACAGCCCCGCCAAATATTCTGAAAACACTGAGTTGGAACTGCCAGGGACTTGGGAACCCCTAGATAGTTCATGAACTTTGCCATTTGGTGAAGGAAAAGAAGCCCCAAGTCGTTTTTCTCATAGAAACAAAACTACTTGCTAGGAGGTTTGAAACAATAAAAAGTAGGTTGAATTGTGTGGGCTGTTTTGTAGTGGAACCAGTTGGTAGAAGAAGGGGGTTTGCACTATTATGGACAGTAGATATGGATGTTGATATTATTAACTTTTCTCAGCAGCATATTCATTTCAAAAGTTAAATATAAAGAAATGATGGATTGTTACCTAACAGGTTTTTATGGTCATCCTGAATTATGCAAAATAAAGGAGACATGGAGCTTATTATCGACTACAAAACCACCTACATGCCAACCATGGTGTGTGTTAAGTGACTTTAATGAAGTGTCATTCCAATTTGAAAAATCAGGAAGGAGGTTGAGACCAGAAAAGCAAATAGAGGATTTCAGAAATGTTCTTGGGAGCAATAATCTTTTTGACTTGGGATGGAAAGGGGACAAATGTGGCGCCCCCAACTTCCATGTACGGACACACACGGAAATCGAGACACCCGGGATGATGACAACACGGTCACGCACCCCATCGACATGTGCTGAGTGTGTGCAATGCAACATGTGTACAATAAAATACGCAGCAGAACGGTTAAGTCAAATAACTAAGTACCAGAGTTTTAATACAATATCAGAGTACTGAAAATCCACATGTCAACATAATACAATTTTGTTTACAAAACAGTATCAAGTCAAATAAAATACAATAAACAAAAGCAGAAATAATCTTCAACACAAATATAGCCATGTCCCTACCCCTCAGGCGGAGCCGCATCCTCGAGCTCAGCCTCATCAAAACCTGCATCGAAATCTACAGTTCCACAAAAATGGAACCGCAGGTAAGTAAAACCCAGAAAACTCAAAGACAATAAATATATTTTAACAACCAACGCTATGCATGCTCATGATGACCCAAGCGTAAAAACCCGAGAAAACACATTTCTCGAAAAACACAATTTTCTCACTCACGCCAAAAAACGCCATTTGGCACAAATTAACAAATCCAGGAATAATTCCTTTAATTCCAATTTTAACCGTATGCACCATGGTCTCCCCTAGGGACCATCCACATACTCTGGCTTCCCATCTTCACCCCACGGGTAACGACCGTGCAAGTGATACATGAGTGATGCCCAGTTCCGCGCCCACCGCGTACATAGCCAGGCATCCTCTGACCCCCGCCAGCCCGAGGAGTCACGGAGTCGGATCGAGAGCGCTACCATCCCGTCCAAGTCCCGGGCAAAAGCCCTAGGGGACGACACTCAGTATATTCCGCTCCCGAGTGTCCAGAGGAGCTCCACCGAGATAATATCCCATCTCGGCTTGGGGGTGATACACACGCACCCGAAAAGCCTTAAATATAATTTCTTCAAAACACACACACACCCACGCATGCGTGCACAATGCCATGAAATCAACAACCAACAGTTATCAGCACAACCAGATAACCAATTCACAGTTTATAAAACAAGTTAGTGCAAAAATATATTAAAGTCTTAAAAGTCTTTTGGAGAAATACTTACAGCGGTTGATAATAATTTTAGGAGGATCACGGAGGAACTGGAAGCTCCAAATCAGCAACTCTACAGTGTAAAAACACTGTGGCCGAATACACTGTAAACTCAAATTTGCACGGAGTCAAACGAAGACTTGCAATTGATAGGGTAGGGCCTATTGAGGTTGGTGAAGCTAATGGTAGTGAAAGTTGGCCGTGGGTGGCGGCCGAAATGGTGGTTTAAGGCCGAGAATAGCAAATCGGAAATGGAGCTCGCACGGGCGGCTCCGGCGACGGATCGGGACTGGGTTTGGGTGGAAAAGCTTGGTATTGGGCCGGTGAAGAAGTGGTGAAGAAATGGTGGCCAATGGTGGCCAAACGGCGGCGGAACGGCGAGGAGAAGCCTACAGCTTCGCACGGCTCTCGGAGGCTAACAGCGGCGCGGCATGGGCTGAGATTTGGAGGGGTAGCTCGCCGGCAGGTGGGGAAGCCGGTGGTGCCGGCGGTGAGGGCCACGGCCGGCCAGTTGTGTGTGGGAGAGGAGAGAGAGAGAGGGACGCGCGGGAAAGGCTGGCCGAACGGGAGGAGAGAGAAAAAGAAGAAAAAGAAAAGAAAAGGAAGAGAAAAAGGAAAGACGAAAAGAAAAGATGGGGGAAAAGAAATGAGGTCCAATCCTCACCACTTTCGAGTCACAACTGATCCTCAAAAACACTATTTTTAAACCAGTAAATTAAATAAAACAAAAATAAACTCAAAACTAATTAAAATAAAATATTAAACTCCAGTAATAAACATACTTTAAAATAAAAGGAAATTAAATCGTAGAACACCAATTAAAATCATTAAAGCACATTAAACTAATCTCTCTTTTAAACACATTTAAATTAAATTAAACGGCTCAAAAACAACTATTAAATTAAAAAAAAACCCTTCAATAAAAAGCACGTAAAAACTGGGATGTTACAACAAATATACATGGGGTAATAAACATGTTGATGGCTCCTTTATTAAGGAAAGACTGGATAGAGGGGTGGCTAATGCTAAATGGTCAGAATTGTTTAGTAATGGAGTGGTGCATGTGTTACCAGTAGCAAAGTCTGACCATTGACATTTATTGCTAGTTATGAAGGAGAAAATATAGGTCTGGAGGAAAAAGAAGTGGATGTTTAGGTTTGAAGCAAAGTGGATACTAGAGGAGGAAGGTAGTAATGTGGTACAAGGGGCATGGAATAAAGGGTATACAATTTTGGATCCCTTTCACAAGTTCAAAAGAAGTTAAATACTTGTAGAAGGGACTTACTCAGGTGGAGTTTACAATGGATGAGGATGAAGGAAAATGCACAGCAGAATGAAGGAGCTCATAATGTAAATGATATTAAAAAGCTGCAAGGAGCTAATAATTCTTAAGGTTAATTCTCTTGCTACTGTTAATGAGTTTAGACCTATTAGTTTATGCAATGTTCTTTACAAACTTGTATCCGATTATTGCTAACAGGTTAAAAAAAAGTGCTAAATTGCATCATCTCCAACAACCAAAGTGCTTTCATCCCTGAGCGCCTCATTACAAATAATGTAATGATAACCTATGAGACTTTGCACACTATAAAGACAAGACAAAGAGGAGAATCAGCAAGCATGACTCTAAAGTTAGATATGGCAAAAGTTTATGATAGAATTGAATGAGGTTTTCTTGAAGCAGTGATGAGGAAGCTGGGGTTTAAAGAGAGATGGATCAGAGTAATCATGGAATGTGTAACCTCAGTTACATATTCTGTGATTGTGAATGGACAGCCAGGAGAGATTATTAAACCTACTAGAGGTTTAAGGCAAGGGGATCCCATCTCCCCTTACCTTTTTATTTTATGTGTTGAAGGGTTGAGTGCTCTAATAAACTCAGCTAAAAGAGGTGGAAAAACAAGAGGGGTTGATGTTTCAAGAGGGGGGATAAGGGTGAATCACCAGTTATTTGCTAATAGTGGCATCATCTTTCGAAAGGCAAATCTGTTAGAATGGCTAATATTCAAGAACTACTTTACAAATATGAGAAAGTTTTAGGGCATTTTTTAAACAAGTACAAGACTACTATCTATTTCAGTTCCAACACTAGAATGGCAATAAGAAGACAGATTAGTCAGGCAACAGGGGTAGGGAATGTGGGTCTTATGATAAATACCTAGTACTACCACCTATGGTGGGTAGATCAAAGTATAATGCTTTTAAACATTTGAAAAACAAGATATGGGGGAGAGTTCACAGCTGGAAGAACAAATTTTTAACACAAGCAAGGAAATAAGTGTTGCTTAAAGCTGTGATTCAAGCTATGCCAACTTTTCCAATGAACCTTTTCAAGTTGCCAAGGAAGCTATGCATGGAAATCACTTCGATTATGTCTAAGTTATGGTGGGGCCACAAGTAGAATATGAGCAAAATACAGTGGAGGAGCTGGGTTAAAATGGGGGAATCAAAAGAAAGAGGGGGGCTAGGTTTTAGAGATGTGGAGTCTTTTAATAAGGCTATGCTTACAAAATAGTGTTGGAGATTACTTAAACAACCTCAGTCTTCGGTGTCTAAAGTAATGAGGGTTAAGTATTTTAAGCATGGTGATTTGTTTAATGCAAGAATAGGAAATGGCCCTTCTTTTATATGGGGGAGTTTGTTGTCTGCAATGGACTTGCTCAAAACTGATTTGTTGTGGAGAGTTGGTAAAGGGGATAAGAAAAAGGTTTGGAAAGATAGGTGGCTACCTATCCCAACTTCATAACAGGTGCAATCTCCATTAAAAAATCTAAATGAAGAAGCTACTATTAGTGAGCTTATTGAACAAGGGATAGGTGAATGGAAGACCCAATTAATTGCTGATACATTTAGTAATGCTGAGGCTGAGATAATCATGAGTATTCCTCTAAGCAGATTGAGAATTGAAAACCAACTAATATGGATACATACTAGGGATGGGAAGTTCTCTGTTAAAAGTCAATTAATTTTTGCTGCAGTTCCATCAATGTCTCCTCTTCAATGTTGTCATGGTACAATAACTCGGGCAACTTAACTGTAGATGGGGGAACAATTACATTACAAGCACGAAGTAAAGATGGCTATAACTTTTCACAACCAAAAAAACCAAAAAGATGCTACATTAAGCAGTTTTAGAATTATTAACAATTAGAAATAACTAGCACGGGACAAGCAACAGCGGCAATCCACTTTTACAGACATCTTTCTCTCTCCGTGGAACAATAGGTGCCTCATTGCTGCCCCCCAAAAAGGCCAAACTCTTCAAGCTCATTCAGTTTGCATAGATGGTTGCATTACGTTCACTACATACTTTTTAAAGAAAGTTAGCAGCGAAAAGACAACATGAAATTGGGATTTTGCAGTTTTGTTACTTTTCATTGTCTTGGATTTGACTCACTAAAAATCAACTGAGTTTTATGTAACCGCTGACTTTGCATTAATGCTAGGTTTTCCAGTGGGAATGGAATCAATTGGTAATTTGAAAAGGACAACAACATATATGAGTTATATAATGAATTTTGGATATGGATACTATTTACTTACAAGTTTATCAAAAGGTTGGTGAAAACAAGCTGAATTAGTAATCTTATGGTATACAAAAAAGATTATCCTACCGAAAGGCGTAAAAGATGTTCAGCACCATATACAGTTGAAGGAGAGACATCATCTGAAATTGCTTCATCATATTGCTGACGCTCACTTTTGTATAGAAGCATCACTGGCAATACTTTGTCGAAGTAACAACGTAATCCTTTCAGAACTTCTCCAACTGAATCAGCTATTCTCTATCCATTGGAGAAGAACAACGGCTTTAAATAAAATACACATATTTAACAGAAGAACATTGCATATGCAAAGTGGAATCTCTAAATACAGAAGCTGCAGGGTGCATAAATAGTAAGTTTAACACTTGATGGTATTTACACAAAGGCTCTCTTTTCACAGTTCTGAACTTAAAGAACTATATCCACTAATCTAGGCATGCGAAGCACATCACAACAATTCCATGCAAATGCTGCAGACTGCTTGGCTAGCATGATGTGTGTGAAAAAGCGACAAGAAATAACATCATCAACCAATGATTTGATATTTTTTATATCACCTCAGTTACAGAAACAGAATATAGTAAATATAGAGGATATTCAGATGCCAATGGCACAACTATAAATTTTATCATTCAATAACATAACATAAATCTAGATCTAAACTGTAATTTTGGTGAAAGACACCTCAAGATATCAGAATGAGTGGGAATTTGAAAATAAATGAACAATGACAGGATTTTATCAGATGATTCTAACTATGAAGTATTGTATCATAAATCACAGATATATTTTTTATTCAGCGGTTCCTTTTTTTACAATTTTATCAATCAGAAAGTTACATAGCACCCAAGGAGTCTTGCAAATCACCCTCCAGGTGAAAAAGGACCATCTGAATGGTAAAGTACTCTTGTTATTTGTTATGCACATAAAACAAATCTGGGGGTAATGTTTTGTCTTTTTTCTTTTCGGGACAGCAAAGCCAAAGTGAGTTGCCAATAGTCACAAACAGATATTTGTGTAAACCAATATTTTTATTTCCCCCTCCCACTTTGACAATTAGATCATCAAAAATTTTATCCTTTCGCAACTTTGAAGTGAGCCAACGGAAACATTTGAAGACAAAAGCCATGTAGAATATATTTTCTCCGTTGCTTTGACTAGAACAAGATCAGCAGGAACCTGATAGTTAAGAATTAAACTAGACCCCAGACACCCCATCCCTCTACTGCCTAAGCTCATGCCATGGGACTGCAGATCAGGAAAAAGAAACACTTGGAAAAAAAACACACACACATAGAAAAGAAACATTTTAATGGCTCATCAACCAACATGCTTGGGCATGAAACATAAGTTTGGGCTTCTACTGTTCATTATGTAACACCCAGGTCAGCTAAGCCCACTAAAAAAAAATAAAAAAAAACATAATAATTCTTGAGTTTATAATTATGAGAAGCCCATTTGAGATTTCGAGTAAATTTTTGAAAGAGTGTTGGGCCTCAGATATTTTTGGCAAAATATATATTTTTTTCAATGAGTTTGATAATTAGGTTTTAAAATCTTTTAATGGATGAAGTAGATTTTTCACCCAGAAAAAGTTATGGAAACTAGTGTATTTGTTTTTTTTTTTTAGGTTGAGTCGAGGCCCAATACTTGAGGAAAAAGCCCAAACAATAATCTCATGCATAATCCAAGTCGTGGGCCAATATTTTTTTTGGGCTTAAGAGCCAGGCCCGTGGAACGATTCTAGACTCATCGCACGGTTTCACGCCCATTTTCTTTTTCTTTATGCACATCCCCCTTCCATTTTTCTTTAAGTTTTATCTGATTTCTACTTATAACCTATAAGCATGTTATGCATCCTCAACCCTAGAATAAGTGCTGCTGCCCTCTTTTCACGCCCTCAGCCATACAAACTCCTCTGAGCATCCACCCTCCATTGTGAACCATAGCTACCACCTCAACCGAGAGACAAACAACCGAAAACTACCCTGTTCTTGCAGCTCAAATCAGAGCACCTGCTTCCTCCACGTCGAACCAACCCAGCCACCACTGAAGCTCTAGCTCTCCCTCTCCCTGTCGTCACTAGCCTTGGCCCAGCCCTTGTAAAACCACAAGTTCTCCTCTGTTTTTACAACCCAAAAACAGAGCAAACAGTTGCACCTCCAAGCATGGCAAATAGTCACTGCTCCCACCAAGAGCCGCTGCAACCATCCTCCACCAAGAGCTCCTTCAGCCTCACGCCACACCCAGCCTTGCTACCTCATGGTTTTCTCCCTCTCTATTTTTCTCTCTTGCACATCTCTCACTGTCCGTCCTCTCTCTCTCGCTCATCTCTTTCTCCCGCTCAGTGCGCCTCCGTCGGGACAGCCATCGTCCACCGCATCCGCCCAGCTCGCCGCTATCGTGCCTCCATCTCTCTGTAAGTGTAACACCTGAGTCTGTGTTTTTTTTTAATATTTTTTTGGGTTAGATGTATGAAAAAGCCCACTTATTATTATTATTTTTTTCACTACCAGACTTGAGCCTAGATTTTTGAAATGGCCAAACAGCCCAAGCCCGTAAGATCTTGTGCTTGACTCCATTACATGCACAACTTTGATCACGTCCGTTTCCCTCAGCATGCACGTTTCACGTCCGTTTCGATCATGTCCCTCCTTCCCTCATCTCTAGGGTTTTGAGTTTAGTTTTCAACCACCTATATATATATTTATACACTTATCCCTCATGCATGAAGAAGACCCAAGTTGCCGTTGCCCTCTTTTCATGACCTCGGCCAGCCAAACTCCCCAGAGCATCTACCCTCCTTTGTGAACCGCAGCCATCACCTAAGCTCCTCCTCGAAACCGTCCCAACCACCAAGTGGCACGGCCATGAGCCACCCAATTGCACCTCCGCAGTCCACTTGTGCTCCACACTCTCAACCCACGGCAGCCCCCATTTTTAGCAACCGAAACAGAGCACGTTGAGCCATAACCCAGCCACCCACAGCGCCAAGTGGACCTTACGATCCACGGGTCTGGTCTCACGAAACTGAAGATGAATGCAAAGAAAAGAAACATGAAAACACTGCACAAGTACACTACAGCATACAGAGAACACCATCAGCAAACAAATTGATGAAAAGCACAATGCAGCAGGAGAAAAGTGTAAAGCACTGGCACAGAAAAGTAAAACAACAAAAGAAAAGCATGGGGCGATATGTCAACTTGAAAGCTGCACTGATTATGCACAAAAGAATATAAAATGATGAAAAGCAACAACAAGGAAACAGACTACAGCAGATTTCTTGTAAATCAGTAGAAAATAAAAAGTTAACTTTAGGACTTTTGATCTTTTTCTTCCTATAATGTATATATAAAGATGTAGCAGAACCTTGTAATTACTTAACTCAATGAAATAAGAATCAGTCTTTTTCCACATTGAAGTTCCATCTCAATTCTTGATTCCACTTTTAACATGGTATCAGAGCAGGCTATTAGTCCAGCTATATTTGTTTAAGATCTGCAAACTAATTCCATCTCTTAAGCCATGACTTCCTCCTCTTCTTCTTCTCCTGTTTCCATCGCTGAGGACCCAAATAGTCCATTTTTCTTACATCACAGTGACAATGCTAATACTGTCATTGTGTCACTTCCATTGACTGGTTCGAATTATATATCTTGGAGCAGGTCATTTCTGCTCTCCATTTCAATCAAAAACAAACTAGGCTTCCTAGATGGGACCATTAATACTCCTGAGATAACAGAGCCCTCATATGTGTCGTGGCTGAGATGTAACAACATTTTGTTGGCATGGATCCTGAATTCTGTTTCAAAGGACATTGCTTCTAATGTATTTTTCATGACCTCAGCTAAGCAAGTTTGGGATAAGCTCAAAGAAAGGTTTGCTCAACCTGATGAAGCTCGAATCTATCACCTTCAGCACAAGCTCAGCAGCATTGTTCAAGGACACCTCTCTGTAAGTGATTACTTCACACAACTCAATGCTATTTGGGAAGAACTACACACTTACAGACCACTCCCTTGTTGCACTTGTGGAAAATGCACTTGTGATGCTTTGAGAACTGCTGGTGAGGTCCAACAAAGAGATTATGTCTTTAAGTTTTTTATGGGCTTAAATGATAGCTATGATTCTATGAGGGGACAAATCATTTTGCTAAGTCCCTTGCCTTCATTAGACAAGACTTTTTCACTGATTTTGCAAGAAGAAAGACAAAGGCAGGCAAGAAATGTAGCTATACCTGTCTCTGAATCTTCTGCCCTTTTAGCATACCAAAATCTTCCAAAGAAAAGGGAAAAATCTGATCTAACTTGTCACGATTGTGGTAAGGTTGGGCACACGAAGGATAAATGCTATAGATTAGTAAGATTCCCACCAAACTTTAAATTTACCAAAACTAAATTTGGAAATAATCCTACTGCATCATATTCTGCAAATCAAGTTGCTGCACAGGTTGTCTCATCACCTCAGGAAGCACCTGCTCCAAGTGCTTCTCAGTTGAATCTCTCTCAGGCACAAGCACAACACCTCATGGCTCTTGTCAATGCTCAATTCTCTTGACTGAACTTGGGACAAGCCAAACCAATTCTGCCTACTTTGCCCACTCCTACTTCAGCTTCTACTAAATCAGATATTCCTGAAACCAGCTCCTCCATCACATCCTACTCGAACCTAGCAGGTAAACATCACTGCCTCACCACTCTCTCATTACCTATTAAACAATCCCATCTCAGTTCCATAAACCACTGCAAACACAACTCACATTCTCAAAATGAACAATCTAATTCTGATGTTCATGACGCACCATGGATCATGGATACGGGAGCCACTGATCACGTGGTGTGCTCCACCTCCTTTTTTGACAAGTCCCCTTCCTGCATTGAAGCCTTTGTACAACTCCCTAATGGTACCAAGGCTCAAGTTACACATATAGGCACTGTCAAACTTTCATAATCTTTAGTCCTGACTAATGTTTTATGTGTTCCATCATTTACTTTCAATTTAATTTCAGTCAGTAAGCTCACTCAAAAACCAGATGTATGCCTATTTTTCTCAAAAGATTTCTATTTCATTCAGGTCCTCTCTTCATGGATGACGATTGGACTTGCTAAAGTCCATACTGGCCTATATTATCTACTGCCTTGTCCTCATAACAGCATCATCGATCCTCCTTCAACTCTCTCAAATCAAACTCGACTTAATCAAGCTACCACATAGCAAGACTTTGATCTATGGCACTTTAGATTAGGACATTTGTCTCCACAAAGAATGAGTTTGATTCATTCTCATATTCCTAATGTAAAGTCCAAAGATCATTCCCATTGTAAAATCTGTCATTTGGCCAAACAAAGGCATCTTTCTTTCCCTTCAAGTGTATCCTTTAGTTTACTCCCTTTTGACTTGATACATTGTGATATATGGAGACCATATTCTCAAGCCTCACTTCAAGGTTTTCACTACTTTCTAACTATTGTGGATGACTTTTCTAGAGTAACTTGGATTTTTCTAATGAAATCAAAATCTGATACAAGATCCATTTTACAGTCATTCTTCCAGCTCATAAATACTCAATTCAATAAGAAAGTAAAGAAAATCAGGACTGACAATGGTCTTGAATTTGATATGGCAAGCTTTTATAAAGATCATGGAATTATTCACCAGAAATCTTGTGTGTATACCCCTCAACAGAATGGTGTTGTTAAGAGGAAACACCAACACCTCTTGAATGTGGCCCGAGCTCTTCTCTTCCAAGCTGGATTGCCCATTCAATTCTAGGGAGATGCAGTTCTAATAGCTGTATACATTATCAATCGAATTCCCACACCCCTTCTTTCAAATAAATCTCCCTATGAAGCTTTCTTTTCCTCACCACCTTCATATTCTCACCTTAGAGTCTTTGGATGCTTGAGTTATGCCAGCACTACCAAGCACCACAGAACTAAGTTTGAGCCACGAGCTAAATCTTGCATATTTCTGGGATATCCTGCAAATGTTAAGGGTTATAAACTTTATGATCTAGAAACTCATTCCACATTCATATCCAGAAATGTCACATTCCATGAATCTGTGTTCCCATTTCAATTTCCCACCTCCATTCCTTCTCCTCTCTCATTCCCTCAAAATCTTGTACTCCCTCCTACACTGCTAGATGACACATTCTCATCCACTTCCATGTCACAACCTATCCCAATAGATGACTCACCTCCACCCAATCACATGTCACAATCCGAGACACCTCAGCCCCTTATGCCTTCTACTTCTACCTCCCTTGAATCATCTCCTCCCTCACCCCAACAACCAGAGCTGCCTATCCACCTATCCCTTCGAAGATCCACAAGAGAAAGACATCAACCTGCCTATCTCCACCAATATCACTGTCAAACAGCAGCCTCCTATCCTTTCATCAATATATCCTTTTCGACTCTTCACCCACTCCATCGACACTTGACTCACAAACACCTTTCTCCATCTCACCATTCCTTTTCTGCTTCCCTCTCATCATTTTCTGAACCATCCTCCTATAGTGAAGCTGTAAAATTCAAGCATTGGCAGGATGCCATCAATACTGAACTCAGTGCCTTAGAAAAGAACAACACTTGGACTGTTACTTCTCTTCCCCCCACCAAAACTGCAATTGGTTGCAAATATGTTTTCAAAGTCAAGCTCAAATCTGATGGCTCCCTTGAAAGACACAAAGCAAGGCTTGTAGCAAAGGGTTACACCCAAAGAGAAGGGTTTGACTTCCAAGAGACCTTCAGCCCAGTGGCTAAGCTTACTACAGTTCGAGTATTCCTTGCCTTGGCATCCATCCAGAACTGGTTTTTGTCTCAAATGGATGTTCATAATGCCTTCTTGCATGGGGATCTTGATAAGCAAATTTATATGGATCTACCACCTGGCTATCACATTCACCGAGAGCAGCTTGAGGGGGAGAAACTGGTATGCAAGCTGAATAAGTCCATCTATGGACTTAAACAAGCATCAAGACAATGGTTTTTTAAATTCTCCAATTCACTCACTGCCATTGGTTTTAACCAATCTAAATCTGACTACTCCTTATTCACCAAAGGGAATAAAAAATGAGCCTTCACAGCACTATTAGTTTATGTGGATGATATCATAATAGGAGGCAATTCTCAAAGAGAAATTGATCTACTTAAGGCTCACCTCCATGGAAAATTCAAGATCAAGGAACTTGGACCCCTCAAATACTTTCTAGGACTAGAAATTGCAAGATCATTAGCTGGAATAAATGTTTGCCAAAGGAAGTACACCCTCGAGATTTTGAAAGACTCGGGATTGCTTGGCACCAAACCTGCCTCCACACCTATTGAGTTAAACCACAAGTTGAGTCATACCACAAAAGAGATTTTACAAGACCCTACAATCTATAGAAGACTCATTGGAAGACTCATCTACCTGACCATTACCAGGCCAGATATCACATATGCAGTAAATGTGCTAAGCCAGTTTATGGGCAGACCATCACGAACTCACCTACACACAGCTTATAGAGTCCTCAGGTATCTAAAGGGTTCTATAGGCCAAGGCATCTTTATGTCATCAAAGTCATCTCTACACTTGAAAGCCTACAGTGATTCTGATTGGGCTGCTTGTCCCAAAACTAGGAGATCAGTCACAGGTTTTTGTGTGTTTATTGGGGACTTTTGTGTAAGTTGGAAATCAAAGAAACAAGTGACTGTTTCTAGGTCCTCAGCAGAAGCAGAATATAGAGCACTAGCCTCTACAAGCTGTGAAATCATGTGGCTCCTCGGTTTGCTAAAAGAATTTAACATTGATCATCCACAACCTGCTCTCTTGCTCTGGGATAACCAAGCAGCCGTTCATATCACAAAGAATCATATCTTCCATGAGAGAACTAAACATATAGAACTGGATTGCCATTTTGTTAGAGAAAAAGTTTTAGCTGGGATCATCACACCCGTCCACATTGCTTCAAAATTCCAGCTAGCAGATATTTTTACTAAGGCCTTAACAGTTTCTGTTTTTCAGTTCTTATTATCCAAGATGGTAATACTCAATATCTATGCCCATCTTGAGGGGGAGTCTCACGAAACTGAAGATGAATGCAAAGAAAAGAAACATGAAGACACTGCACAAGTACACTACAGCATACAGAGCACACCATGCAGCAAACAAATTGATGAAAAGCACAATGTAGCAGGAGAAAAGTGTAAAGCACTGGCACAGAAAAGTAAAACAACAAAAGAGAAGCATGGGGCGACATGTCAACTTGAAAGCTACACTGATTATGCACAAAAGAAAATAAAGTAATGAAAAACAACAAGGAAACAGACTGCAGCAGATTTCTTGTAAATCAGTAGAAAATAAAAAGTGAACTTTAGGACTCTTCCTTTTGATCTTTTTCTTCCTGTAATGTATATATAAAGATGTAGCAGAACCTTGTAATTACTTAACTCAATGAAATGAGAATCAGTCTTTCTCCACATTGAAGTTCCATCTCAATTCTCGATTCCACTTTTAACATCTGGCCAGTATAGGCTGGAATCCTCAAGACTGTCATACAGAAGGCGGAGGAGGTTGTCGTTATCGAAAAAGAACTTGTAAAAACCAAAGGAATAGTTGGTCTGGCTTCTGGAGGAGACGAGCCTTGTGTTTCTAGTGAGTAGTTGTTGGGGAAGAAAGGTGTCTGTTGGGAAATCAAACCTTTCCCATAATGTAACACCTTCCATGTGTAGGACAAGGTTACCGGTGTTGTTGAGAGATAAGTGTACTAAGGAGAGTGACCGAGTGTTTGTTGCCCAAACTGTGAACTTTCCAGCGTCAGATAAGATAAGATTACCAGTTTTGAGGAGAGAGAGCTTGGAGCTCCATCCATTAAAGGGCTGATCACGGTTTGCCATCCAAATTATAGTCTGGATCTTGCTGTGGGATGGCTTATTGAAGCATATGGCATAGCAATAGGCATTATCACCTACGGAATAAAAGCCAGTAGAGAAAACTCCATTAGGTGATATCAGAATGTCTTCCAATTTCTCAATTGAGAGGGATGTGCCTTCATGAATGTTATCCAGGCTTGAAGATGAGAGTGGGAGAGAAAATGACAAAAATAATAGATGGAACAAAACTGGCAAATCCATGGTATCGGAGGCCTGGGTAACTCTACTGCTATAAAATGTCGTCTGGAATGAATAAGAGTGGTTGCATGTGGATATATATATAAAACTGAGGGAAAGAATATTGAATGTTGGTGGGCTAGCTTGATGAAAATGAAAAGAAGCGAAAAGCAGGTTAGTGGCTGTTTTTGGTTGGAGAAATTTGGTTAAAAATTAGATTAATATATGTTTGGATCAAAGCGCCAAAAAGTGCTAAAGATTTTGGAAGCAAATTTTATATTATCATCGTTTAGGGATAGTCATGACGAAGTCTAAGCCCTAAGCCCATTAGTCATGGCAGAGAGATTTACAGTCAAATTCTAATTGTTTATTGATAGAAATTGGCATTTCCTGCAGGCCGGCCTTACGCTTTGTCTAAACATGAAATGTGAACATATTGATAGCAATTGACGTCTCCAGCCAAGCCTACATTTCTTTGTATGTATGTATACAAGTTTGAAAAGTTCTGCCGCCACGTAAAGACATTTCACATATTTACATTTATTGCCATGACAAAGAGAATCAAATGAGTCCTATCTATCCATCGTGGATTATAAATGTTGTATATTATTTGAAAAATGCTAAAGACAGTCACCTAACTCAAGCGCCGTGTACACGGCTGCTGAGTTGGCAAAAAAACACTACATTTTGTGTTCTTGAGTTCTCGTTTGTCCCGCTGCACCCTCCCTCTCCTCCATCCCAAATCTCGCTGCAAGACCTTCCTTCCCTTTTTCTAGACCCACGCTGCAAAACGGCAAGACCCTTCCCTCTCCTCCATCCTAAATCTCGCTGCAAGACCTTCCTTCCCTTTTTCTAGACCCACGCTGTAAAACGGCAAGACCCTTCCCTCTCCTCCATCCCATACCATTTTTATGGGCCGGGTCGGCATTTTCATGGCAGATATTAATGGACAAACTCATTTCAATTTTCAAAGAAAGAATAATTATTTATGTATCGGGACCAGCTAATCCGTGTATTAATTTTAAAAGTGTGATCCTATATGTACATGCTATATAAACATACATTTTTTTACAATGAACGTCAATTTTAGTATGCCACGTGACAATTCCACGTGACAATGAACGTCTTTTATTTTTGTTTATCAACATTACAAAAGTTGAAGTCTATGGTATGAATTTAAAACGCGAATATATCTCGGAACTCACCAGGACCTATCACTATAACAGTGGAACCATAAGTTCATAACTGAGTCGTATCATGCATTGTGAAATTAGAAAGGCTAAAATGGTTTGAAGGATGGAAGAAATTGAAAAAGAATTTAGCTAGCCGGACATGAAAGGTAATGAGAGAAAGAGAGAGACTCACATATTTTTATCTCTTCATCTGCTTTTCCATAGTTGGTGGCCTTATCTGCTTGTAGACTCTAAGGTTTCATATCCTCCGTACGTACGTCAATCATCAGGTTCTCTCTCACTAGAAATTGGAGTATCGGAAGTTTTTTTTAAGTATCAAGTGAAATGATTAAAACCGTCCAAATTTTATGCTAAATGGATATCTATGTAACACCCCGTATTTTAGTGTATTTTAATTGAATGATTATTTTAATTAATTTAAATATTGATTATCTTGTTTTAAAATTATGGGGGTTTTATTATATTATTTTATAATATTTTAAGTTGTGAAAATTATTTTATCATGTGCGTTCTTAGTATTATTTACTGTTTTGCATTTAAAGTGATCTTTCATTTAAATTAGTTTGTTAATGGGTTTTAAAATTGTTATTATTTTATTTAAGCCTTTCATTGCGTTTGAATTATTTTATCGAACTTATTGTTTTAAAATCATTTTCGTTGGATCATTTTTGTGACCCAAGTTATGAGGATTTGATCTCATTTCTTTCCCTCCACTTTTTCTTTTCCTCTTTTTCTTTTCCTTTTTCTCCTTATTTCTTCTCGATCTCTCTCCCACGCACACAGCCCCTCTCCCTCTCCCCGTGCATTTTTTTCATCTTCCTCCACCTGCACCACCGTACCGTGACCCTCACCGCCCAGCCCACTACCTTCCCCACCGGCCGACGACCTCACACCACCAACCCCAGTCCCTCTCGCGTCGCCGTTAACCCCACGCACACTTCAAAGCCGAGGCACCTCTTGTGCTCGTCCGCCGCCGTCGTACCGCCATTGGCCACCATCTCTTCACCACTTCTTTCCCGACCTCCCAGCTACCTAATGGACCCAACCCCAGCTCCGATCCGTCACCTGTGAAGCCCCATTATCTTCATCTCCGATTTTGACATTTTGAGCCTTAAGCCGCCACCTACGTCGCCACCCACGGCCAAAGGCCACCACCACTAGCTTCACCAACCTCCCTAGGCCCTAGCCTAGCAATTTCAAGTCTTAGTTTGTCCCTGTTCAAAAGTGGGTTTTTGAGACCCACGGCTTCAGTGTATTTTACACTATTCGGTTGCTGTTTTGTCGCTTTCAGCTCATCCATGATCCTCCGAAAATTATTATATAGCGCTGTAAGTATTTTCCCAAACAGCTTTTGAGATTTAAATATACTTTTGCACTAACTCATTTTATTGTGTTTGGTTGGTTGTGCCGGATTGAGTCTGAGGAGTTAGGGGATTGGATGGATTGGAGGATGGAGTTGTTTGTGTGATTGTTTTATATTGGGATTGGTTGGTTGTTGGATATTGATGTTGGTCTGGTACATTGCATGTGCACGCATGTTCATGTTTGTAAATGAAAACTGGGTTTTCGGGTAATTGCATTCATGTTCATGTGGATATTTGAAAACTGGGTTTTGATGTGGAAAGGATTTTGGGTGCGTGTGTATCACGACCACAAAGCCGAGATGGGGCATTATCTCGGTGGAGCTCCTCTGGTCACTCGAGAGTGGAATATACTGAGTGACGTCCCATGGGTTGTCGCCAGGCGACAACGGGAATGGACGGGATGATAAAGCTCTCGTGCCGACTCCGTGGCCCCTCTGCTGGCGGGGGCTAGAGGATGCTTGGCCAAGAACGCACTGGCTGCGGAACTGGGTATCTTTCGTTATGAAGTCAGAGTGTGCGGATGATCCCTAGGGGAGATCACGGTACATACGGATAAAATGGATAATGGGCTATTTTCTAGGAAAATGGCGTGTGTTGGATAAAGGATTGATGTGAGTCATTTTCTGGGAAAATGATGGATTAATGTTTGGGCCATTTTTAGGGAAAATGGTGGAAAATATTTTGATGGAAATGTTTTGGGCCAAATGGGATTTTGGCGTGTGTTGGAAAATATTCACTTTCGGGGAAAATGATATTTTTGGATTTCATGCATATTGCATCATATGCATGCATGGTTGGTTGCATTAATGTGTTTTTATCTAGGGATTGTTTGGATTATAACTTAGCTGCTGTACCATTTAGTGGTATCGCAGATTTTGATGTTGGTGATGCAGATGCTGAGCCTGAGGATTTGGCTCCGCCGGAGGAGTGATCTGGGATCACTTTTATTTTTATTTTAAGCTCTTGTATTATTTTTGGGACATTGGTATTGCTTTTAAACTCTTTGCTTTGGGATATTTGTATTAAACAAATTCTGGTACTTAGTTGACTTATTTATATTATCCGTTGCGTTTATGTCGTGCACTTGTTGTATGTAGCACACACTTAGCACTTATCGTTGGGATGTGTGACCCGTGTTGTCATCATCCCGACGTCACGATTCTCGCGTTTCCGTACGTGGGAGTCGTGGTGCCACATCTATCTGCTTCTAGTGAGTATAAAGAACTTGCCCCAATCTCAATAGTTATGTCGCTTTAGTGCATGCTAACGTGTCTTTCCAAGCAACTCAAACCTTGAACAGATTCATAAACTTGCTTCAGATGACCATTCTATTGGCATTGTGCCATGGTGGCCGAGAAGCAACAATTTATTCATTTAATTGAGGCATAGTTTAGGTTGCAATTACTATGCATGTACTTCAATGCTAGGCAGACTATAATCTAGAGTAATGTTAGGTACTAGCTAGTCTTAAATAAATAAATCTTGCGTAGACCCTTTATAAAAATGTGAGTTTCATGAAAAAAACTAGTTTTTTCTACACTTTTTCAAGCTGTGATTCATATTTTTACAAAAGTCTGCGCGAGACTTGTCTACTTAAAACTTGTAAAAATCATTTCTCTACAATCTATTACCATATGCAACCAGTCGAATCAAAACAACTACACAAAAACCCTAATTATTTTACGCCTTATGGCTTATGTAATAGCACCCGCCCTCTCGAACTCTATGTAAGAGTGAACCTACAAACCAACCATAACAGCAAAGTACTAAATGTAATGACTGGCCCAATCGAGAGCCAAGAAATCCAAACCCAACCCACCAGTAAAAAATAAAGTCAAGAGCAGCAAATGGTGTTTTTGTGGGTTAAACCCAGCCCCCCAATTCCTCTTGGGTACTACACCCCCCGACTTCTTCTTGTTCTTCTCTCTCTTCTGCCATTTCTATTTCTCCATTGGACGCCTTATGTCGCCGCCCTCCTTTCTGGGTTTCCCTCAACGCTCGCTGTTGATAAGCCATCTCTCATCTACCATCTCTTTCTCTCAGTCTCTCTCTCTCAGTTTCTCTCTCTGGCTCTCTCTGCCCATCTCCACCGTCCCTCGCTGCCAACGTGAACAACCGCTAATACCTATCCATCCTTGCTGAACGTCACCTATGTTTCCTCCACTACCAGTTTGTGCTGCACGTCCAATGCTGCACCCTTGTACTAGAATCAACAAGAAATCCATAGAATGATATAGTAATTAAATATCTCCATAGTTTGGGTATGAAGAATACCACAATTCATTACAACTAAACACAATCCTCTGCCTTGCATCTTTACACACATATATAGTAACTACACATGCACCTACCTTTGTGTTGTGAAATTCTGCTATTAACAATCTTGGTAAATGGGATGCAAGAGGTGTAACACCCAGCTCACGGCCAGACCCATGCACGTGAGAAACGTTTCTAGAATTCGTCACGAGTTCACGCCATCTTTCCTTTTTCGTGCATGTTCCCCTTCCCTTTGTTTTAGATTTGTTCTGTTTTCCATTTATAGCCTATATATATATATGTTAAGCTTTTCTCAACCCTAAAGCCATTGCCGCTACCCTCTTCTCACGCCTCAGCCATCCAAACACCTCTAAACATCCACTCTCTTCTGTGAACCTCGGTCCAAACCTCGCCATTGCGCCCAGCCACACAAAGCTGCCGCCCAACACCCTCGTAGCCTCTATTGCAAGCTTTGTCTTCCTCTGTTTTTATGTCTGAAAACAGAGCAGTTCAACCACCTTAAGCTGCTACAACCACCCTCCACCGAGAGTTCCACCACGTGCAACCCCACAGAATTTGCCGACGAAGACTTCTCGTCACCTAGTCCGCCGCTCGCCACCTCAAGTTTCCCCGGTAAGCTCATGCCATTTTTTTTTGTTGGTTTCTCAGTTCTCTTGGTTTCTCCAGCATTCTGTCACCGTGTTCCTCTCTTGCTCGTCGCCCTCTCTTTCTCTCTCAGCCAGTGACCAGGCACCACCCTCCCATCTGCCGTGGTCAACCACCTGCTCCACGCCGTCGTACCCCCATCTCTTCGTAAGTGCTGCCGCACCACCTTAGTCTTTCCCGTGTTTTTGTTTCTCTTGTAGTTTCTTAAAAGGAAATATATATATATATACATAGATATAGATTTATGCATCTGTTAACATAGTATAAGAGGGATTATTACCGTTATGCCCCTTTGATCATGGAAGCCTTAATCGACTTTTGGTTTTGGAGGGGCTTCCTTATGGGCTGCAGTTTTTTTTTTTTTTTTTTTAATTTGGATTTTGGGTGTATGCGGATTTATTTTGTTAATTTGGTATTTTTAAGAGATTAATATTTTTATCGGATTATTTATTAAGTAAATACTGATAAACTGTTCGGAATGATCAGTAAGTTTAAAATCTCATTTTTGAATCCTTTAAAAAGAATATTTTTTTTTTTTTGTTGATGTAAACAAAAGTATGATTTTCTACTTATAATGATTTCTATATAGTTATGTCAGTTAGTTTTATAAATCACAGTAAGATCCTAATAGTAAATAAGTTAGATTTTTACTGTTCTAGTCAAAGTTATTAAATGGATATTGATGATTTTAGAAATGGATGATATATTTTGAGGTTATGAGAATTTTAGGTTTTGAGGAAATAATTAAAATAGGTTATTTTAGAAGCTTAGACTTAAATATCGAATACGTGATTGATTGAAAATTTATGAGAATTACGTGGTTATCTTATAGGTGACGATTGATAATTATTCAACATTGTTGAGGAAATTTTTGAAAAGTTAAGAAGTCCAGGTAAGCGGGGTTTCTATACTAGATTTAGTATAAAATAAAATGATCTGAGGTCGATTTTGGGAAATATGCATGTTTTGTTATGAAAAGAAATTTCAGAAACGACCTCAGTTATTTGTTCTGCATTACTCATGAAATTCGATATAAAAAGAATGTATTTTCTGTTATGATTGATGTAGACATGAGCTTATTTTGACATTTTGTTTCTGAATTGTGCAAAAGAGAGCGAACGTGAAGTTTTGTGCATTAATTTTATTCTTGTGATCTAATTCTGTTCTGTTCTATTCTGGAAATATTCTGTACTCTGATACAATATGATGTGATTTCTGAAACCTCTGGCATGACATTCGATTTCTGTTCTATTCTGACCTTACCACGGGTGTAAAACTGTGGCCTCTGTTTAGGTTGGTACCAACTTCTCTGTTTCTAGTGCACCCACTTTGGAAACAAAGTGGTCTTTTATGTGTTCTTTCCTGTGTGCACACTCGGGGTTCCGAGATTGAAAAATGAGAAGTTTCACAATATGATACTGCCTGGTTCGGCCACCGGGGATAGCACAACCCTACCACGGGGGTTAAACATGGTATATGATATGATATGATATGATAAGATGAAAATGTTCAGTTATGTTATGCCAAAGCATTTTTTAATATGAAAATAGTTTATGAATATGAAAAGATTGAAAAGTCGCTCTCATTTTCTGATAATATATTTTGAGATGTGCATACGAAAATGAAATGTTTTGTTTGTACATACTGAACTTTCTGAAAAGGCTCATGTTTACATACTAGTATATGTTCTCTGCTTACTGAGTTGTTGATAACTCACCACTTATCTTCAATATTTTTCAGATGATATTGATGACTCAGATGGGGGTCAGGAATAGAAATTGGAGCTTAACTAGATATAGATAGAAGATCAAGCACCTAAGGGTACATTCGTTAGTAGAGGGGCTTAACCTGAGTCTATGAAATACTTTATGTTATTTGGATCTATGGAAACCTAAAGACATATCGTATTATTTTGTTGAAATTATTGGGAGATTGTGGACACCCCTTGGTTTATGTTATTTTGTAATGATGACTTATGGAGTTTGTATTATGGTTATTTGGAAAATATGAGATATTGTACTAATTATGAAATCCTAGGAGTTTTAGATGTTTTGAGAGACAGAGTTGTAAGTGACAGGTAGTAATTATCCGACCTCCCCCCCCTCCGGGTACGGGGCGTTACAGTTGGTATCAGAGACAGGTTTGAGATTCTGAAGACTATAAATTATAAAGTTTTGGACTCCTATAAGTTTAGGAAGTAATTTCAAGTTTTAAGAATTTGAGGACTAAGAGATGATGATGTGGATAATTATGGTTTGAGGTTCTGCAGATTATAGTATATGAGGTTTTGAGTTACAGGCAGGTTTATGAAATAATTTTGTCTTGACTTGAGGTCTAGAATTGTGCAAACTATAAGGATTAATCTTGATGGCATATAAGGTTTTAGAATCGGCAAACTTTAGGAATTATGTTTTATGAAACTTGAGGTGTTAGATTTTGCAAATTCTTACGAGTTGATTTCATGACGATTGAGGTTTTAAATTTTGTGGGCTCATTCTGTAGATTTTTTTTAAAAAATGATTTGATAAGATTGAAGGTTTAGGTCTTGGAAGAAATGTTAGATTCTGGAGATATTTTGGTTACTACGTTTGCGTGTACATTTTTGGTGCTCTTATAATTTTGAGGTAGTATATATTTTCTTGTTTTATGATTTCAGCTAGTTAGATATGTTTATATGTACTCTATATTTTGAAATTATTGTTAAAGATCCAGGTTATTTTTTGTCAGGATGCCACCTTGTCGTCGTGAACGAAGTATGTCGGATCTGAACTTAAAAGAGAATGAAAGGGAAGCAAACCCGAGTGCTTCCTAAGTACTACGAGCAGCGGCTCACCAATTAATAGATGATCTCATGCAAAATTCCTCAGGTCGCCAACGCAACTCTAATGAAGGAGGTGGTACCATAGAACAATTCAATCGAATGCACCCCCCTTCTTTCGATGGGAGAGGTGAACCAACCCAGGCGGAGGATTGGATTCAAGATATTGAGGAGATATTGCGGGTATTAACCTGCACAGAGGTACAGAAGGTGGCATATGCCACATTCAAGCTAACCGGGGAGGCAAAAAGATGGTGGATTTCCAAAAGAACTATCAGAGAAGTAGGAGGGACAGAAATAGTTAGTTGGCTACATTTCAAGCAGATTTTTCTTGAACGCTTTTTCCCAAGCTCGGTCCGGGATGACAAGGCTATGGAATTTGCCACTTTAGTGCAGGGAAACATGACGGTGCACCAGTATGCAGCTAAATTTATCGAATTATCCTGTTTTGCTGCATATCTGATTCCTGACGAGGAAAAGAAAGTGCGTAAATTCGAGCAAGGGCTAAACGAAAAACTTTACGAACGAGTAGTGGGCTTCCAGATTCGGAACTTCTCAGAGTTGGTAGAAAAGGCCACAGTTTTTGACCGAAGCCTTCAAAGGAGCACTGCATTGCACAATAAGAGGAAGAGGTCTATTCCATCTGGATATCATTCTAGCATGGACCAAGGATCGTGGAAAAAGAGGAATGAAGGTAGTAGCTTAGGAAAAAGGCTGGTTCAGGGCACCCAACAAACATATCAGTGTAGAACTTGTAATCGAGTACATGCTGGAGTGTGCAGGAAGGAGGCGAGACTATGCTACCGTTGTGCCAAATCGGGTCACTATATCAGGGATTGCCCATTGCAATTGGACAACAACAGGCCACCTCCACCCAAGGTAGAAGGGATAGCGCGAGGCAACAACCAGCGTACCACTGCGCCTGCGTGGGTTTTTGCTCTAACACCTGGAGAGGCTGAGGATAGGAATGATGTGATCACTGGTACGACTTCTTTGTTTTGTTTTTAGACATTAATTGTTGGTTAACATTAAGACTTGAAAATTTTAGTTCATGAATGATGTTGATTGTGACCACAGGTACTCCTTCTTTGTTTTCTAATAATGCCACCGTGTTATTTGATTCGGTAGCGACACATTCTTTTGTTTCTATGACTTATTCTCGATTTTGCACCTTAGAAGCCGAAAAGTTGAAGTGCAAGTTAGTGGTCACGACCCCAACAGGAAATTCGGTAGTTTGTGATGAGGTTCTACCAGGGTGTCCTTTAATTCGGTAGTTTGAGGGAAGATTAATGCCAGCAGATTTAATAGTGTTTAACATGATCGGGTTTGATGTGATTTTGGATATGGATTGGCTAGCTTGCTACCACGCCAGTATAGATTGTTTTAAAAAGGAAGTGGTATTTAGACCCCCAAAAGAATGTGAATTTCGATTTACAGGTTCGAAAGTGAGGTTGCATCCACCCATCATATATGCCATTCAAGTTGGAAAATTGCTACGTGATGGTTGTCAGGGATTCTTGGTTTGCATGGTAGAAGCACCAAAAGAGGATTTGAGGTTAGAGCAGATGCCAGTCGTGTGTGATTATCCAGAGGTTTTCCCAGAAGATTTATTTGGACTCCCGCCCGAGCGGGAGGTAGAGTTTACTATTGAATTAGTCTGGGGCACGACACCCATTTCGAAAGCACCTTCCCGGATGGCACCGTCTGAATTAGTGGAACTCAAGGAGCAGTTGCAAGATTTGTTGGACAAGGGTTTCATCAGGCCCAGTGTATCACCTTGGGGAGCTCCAGTCCTCCTTGTGAAGAAGAAGGATGGATCGATGAGAATGTGTATTGATTACAGGGAGCTTAATCGGGTGACCATAAAGAATAAGTACCCGCTACCCCGTATAGAAGATTTATAGTACCCGCTCCAGGGTGCTCAGGTATTTTCAAAGATTGATCTTCGATCAGGTTACCATCAATTGAAGGTCAGGGCAGAAGACGTGGCTAAGACAGCTTTCAGGACCCGATATGGCCATTATGAGTTTTTGGTCATGCCTTTTGGCCTGACTAACGCCCCAACAGTATTCATGGATTTAATGAACAGGGTGTTCCATGAATTTTTGGATAAGTTTGTGGTTGTTTTTATTGATGATATACTGGTATACTCCAAAGGCAAGATAGAGCACGAAGAACATTTGAAATTGGTACCTGGGATACTCAGAGATAAAAAGTTGTTTGCTAAATTGAAGAAGTCTGAGTTTTGGCTTGATTCAATTGCATTTCTGGGATATATAGTTTCAAAAGATGGCATTTCAGTGGACCCGAGAAAAGTGGAAGCAGTAGTAAACTGGTCAGCACGGAAGAATGTTCATGAGGTTAGAAGCTTCTTGGGATTAGCAGGTTATTATCATCGATTTATTGATGGTTTCTCCAGGATAGCAGTTCCTCTCACTGCTCTCACAAGGAAAAATAATAAGTTTGAATGGACAACAAAGTGTGAAGAGAGCTTCCAGGAGTTGAAACAGAGATTAGTGACAGCTCCGGTTTTAACAATCCCCACTACTAGAGGTGGATTTGTAGTTTATAGCGATGCATCGAGGCTTGGTTTGGGGTGCGTACTGATGCAAGATGGCATACGCCTCCCGACAACTGAAAGCGTATGAGCAGAATTATCCCACACATGATCTTGAACTTGCAGCAGTCATTTTTGCACTTAAGATTTGGAGGCACTATCTGTATGAGGAAAAGTGCGAAATTTATACGGATCACAAGAGTTTGAAATATTTCTTCACCCAAAAGGAATTAAATATGAGGCAAAGGAGATGGCTTGAGTTGATCAAGGATTATGATTGCACCGTCAATTGTCATCCAGGCAAGGCTAATGTTGTAGCCAACTCCTTAAGTAGGAAGTCAATGGGACCCGCTATTGCAACCCTTACCACTCAGCATAGGTTGTTAATGGACTTAGAAAAAGCCGGTATTGAGGTCATCACCAGTGATACAAGTACTTTCATGGCCAGTTTAATAGTTCAACCAACCTCGATAGATAGAATCAAAGCTGCTCAAAAAGTGGATTCAAAGTTGGTGAAGCTAGTGGAAGAAGTAGGGAACGGGAAAAAATCTGACTTTAGCATTTTCGATGATGGACTTTTGAGGTTTAGAGGTAGATTGTGCGTGCCAACTAATGATGAACTAAAAAGGGTAATTCTCGAAGAAGCACATCGCTCTTTGTACACGGTTCACCCGGGGAGTACCAAGATGTATCGGGATTTGAGAGAAAATTTTTGGTGGAATAGTATGAAAAGAGAAATAGCTAAATTCGTGGAACAGTGCCTAACTTGCCAACAGGTGAAGGCGGAGCATCAGAGACCAACAGGATTATTACAACCACTCCAGATTCCAAAGTTAAAGTGGGAGCATATCACCTACGGAATAAAAGCCAGCAGAGAAAACTCCATTAGGTGATATCAGAATGTCTTCCGATTTCTCAATTGAGAGGCATGTGCCTTCATGAATGGTATCCAGGCTTGAAGATGAGAGTAGGAGAGAAAATGACAAAAATAATAGATGGAACAAAACTGGCAAATCCATGGTATCGGAGGCCTGGGTAACTCTACTGCTATAAAATGCCGTCTGGAATGAATAAGAGTGGTTGCATGTGGATATATATATATATATAAATAAGGGAAAGAATATTGAATGTTGGTGGGCTAGCTTGGTGAAAATGAAGAGAAGCGAAAAGTAGGTCAGTGGCTGTTTTTGGTTGGAGAAATTTGGTTAAAAATTAGATTAACATATGTTTGGATCAAAGCGCCAAAAAGTGCTAAAGATTTTGAAAGCAAATTTTATATTATCATCGTTTAGGGATAGTCATGACGAAGTCTAAGCCCTAAGCCCATTAGTCATGGCAGAGAGATTTACAGTCAAATTCTAATTGTTTGTTGATAGCAATTGGCGTTTCCTGCAGGCCGGCCTTACGCTTTGTCTAAACGTGAAATGTGAACATATTGATAGCAATTGACGTCTCCTGCCAAGCCTACATTTCTTTTTATGTATGTATACAAGTTTGAAAAGTTCTGCAGCCATGTAAAGACATTTCACAGATGTACATTTATTGCCATGACAAAGAGAATCAAATGAGTCCTATCTATCCATCGTGGATTATAAATGTTGTATATTATTTGAAAAATGCTAAAGACAGTCGCCTAACTCAAGCACCGTGTAAACGGCTACTGAGTTGGCAAAAAAACACTGCATTTTGTGTTCTTGAGTTCTCGTTTGTCCTGCTGCACCCTCCCTCATCTCCATCCCAAATCTTGCTGCAAGACCGTCCTTCCCTTTTTCTAGACCCACGCTGCAAAACGGCAAGACCCTTCCCTCTCCTCCATCCCATACGATTTTTATGGGCCGGGTCGGCATTTTTATGGCAGATATTGGGATTGGTTGGTTGTTGGATATTGATGTCGGTCTGGTACATTGCATGTGCACGCATGTTCATGTTTATAAATAAAAACTGGGTTTTCGGGTAATTGCATTCATGTTCAAGTGGATATTTGAAAACTGGGTTTTGATGTGGAAAGGATTTGGGTGCTTGTGTATCACGACCCCAAGCCGAGATGGGGCATCATCTCGATGGAGCTCCTCTGGTCACTCGGGAGTAGAATATACTGAGTGACGTCTGATGGGTTGTCGCTAGGCAACAACGGGAACGGATGGGATGGTAAAGCTCTTGTGCCGACTCCGTGGCCCCTCTGCTGGCTGGGGCTAGAGGATGCTTGGCCACGAATGCACTGGGTGCGGAACTGGGCATCGCTCGTTACGAAGCCAGAGTGTGCGGATGATCCCTAGGGGAGATCATGGTGCATACGGATAAAATGGATAATGGGCTATTATCTAGGAAAATGGCGTGTGTTGGATGAAGGATTTATGTGAGTCATTTTCTAGGAAAATGATGGATTAATGTCTTGGGCCATTTTTAGGGAAAATGGTGGAAAATATTTTGATGGAAATGTTTTGGGCCAAATGGGATTTTGGCATGTGTTGGAAAATATTGATTTTCGGGGAAAATGATATTTTTAGATTTCATGCATATTGCATCATATGCATGCATGGTTGGTTGCATTAAGGTGTTTTTATCTCGGAAGTTTTTGGATCATAACTTACCTGCGGTACCATTTAATGGTATCGCAGATTTTGATGTTGATGATGCAGATGCTGAGCCGGAGGATTTGGCTCCGTCGGAGGAGTGATCTGGGATCACTTGTATTTGTATTTTAAGCTCTTGTATTATTTTTGGGACATTGGTATTACTTTTAAACTCTTTGCTTTTGGATATTTGTATTAAACAAATTCTGGTACTTAGTTGACTTATTTATATTATGGTGCTTGTGTATCACGACCCCAAGCCGAGATGGGGCATCATCTCGATGGAGCTCCTCTGGTCACTCGGAAGTAGAATATACTGAGTGACGTCTGATGGGTTGTCGCTAGGCAACAACGGGAACGGACGGGATGGTAAAGCTCTCGTGCCGACTCCGTGGCCCCTCTGCTGGCTGGGGCAAGAGGATGCTTGGCCACGAATGCACTAGGTGCGGAACTGGGCATCGCTCGTTATGAAGCCAGAGTGTGTGGATGATCCCTAGGGGAGATCATGGTGCATACGGATAAAATGGATAATGGGCTATTTTCTGGGAAAATGGCGTGTGTTGGATGAAGGATTTATGTGAGTCATTTTCTAGGAAAATGATGGATTAATGTCTTGGGCCATTTTTAGGGAAAATGGTGGAAAATATTTTGATGGAAATGTTTCGGGCCAAATGGAATTTTGGCATGTGTTGGAAAATATTGATTTTCGGGGAAAATGATATTTTTGGATTTCATGCATATTGCATCATATGCATGCATGGTTGGTTGCATTAAGGTGTTTTTATCTCGGAAGTTTTTGGATTATAACTTACCTGCGGTACCATTTAATGGTATCGCAGATATTGATGTTGATGATGCAGATGCTGAGCCTGAGGATTTGGCTCCGTCGGAGGAGTGATCTGGGATCACTTGTATTTGTATTTTAAGCTCTTGTATTATTTTTGGGACATTGGTATTACTTTTAAACTCTTTGCTTTTGGATATTTGTATAAAAGAAATTCTGGTACTTAGTTGACTTATTTATATTATCCGTTGCGTTTATGTCGTGCACTTGTTGTATGTTGCACACACTTAGCACTTATCGTTGGGATGTGTGACCAATGTTTTCATCATCCAGATGTCACGATTCTCGCGTTTCAGTATGTGGGAGTCCGTCACATCTATCTGCTTCTAGTGAGTATAAAGAACTTGCCCCAATCTCAGTAGTTATGTCGCTTTAGTGCATGCTAACGTGTCTTTGCAAGCAACTCAACCCTTGAACTGATTCATAAACTTGCTTCAGACGACCATTCTATTGGCATTGTGCCATGGTGGCCGAGAAGCAACAATTTATTCATTTAATTGAGGCATAGTTTAGGTTGCAAATACTATGCATGTACTTAAATGCTAGGCAGATTACAATCTAGAGTAATGCTAGCTACGAGCTAGCCTTAAATAAATAAATCTTGCGCAGACCATTTATAAAAATGTGAGTTCCATGAAAAAAAATAGTTTTTTTTACAATTTTTCAAGTTGTGATTCATATTTTTACAAAAGTCTGCGCTAGACTTGTCTAATTGAAACTTGTAAAAATCATTTCTCTATGATCTATTACCATATGCAACCAGTCGAATCAAAACAACTACACAAAAACCCTAATTATTTTACACCTTATGGCTTATGTAATAGCACCCGCCCTCTCGAACTCTATGTAAGAGTGAACCTACAAACCAACCATAACAGCAAAGTACTAAATGTAATGACTGGCCCATTCAAGAGCCAAGAAATCCAAACCCAACCCACCGGTCAAAAATAAAGTCAAGAGTAGCAAATGGTGTTTTTGTGGGTTAAACCCAGCCCGCCAATCCCTCTTGGCACTACACCCCCCGACTTCTTTTTTTTCTTCTCTCTCTTCTGCCATTTCTATTTCTCCATTGGACGCCTTACGTCGCCGCCCTCCTTTCTGGGTTTCCCTCGACACTCGCTGTTGATAAGCCATCTCTCCTCTACCATCTCTTTCTCTCAGTCTCTCTCTCTCAGTTTCTCTCTCTGGCTCTCTCTGCCCATCTCCACCATCCCTCGCTGCCAACATCAACAACCGTTAATACCTATCCATCCTTGCTGAACGTCACCTATGTTTCCTCCACTACCAGTTTGTGTTGCATGTCCAATGCTGCACCCTTGTACTAGAATCAACAAGAAATCCATAGAATGAAATAGTAATTAAATATCTCCACAGTTCGGTATGAAGAATACCACAATTCATTACAATTGAACACAATCCTCTGCCTTACATCTTTACACACATATATAGTAACTACACATGCACCTACCTTTGTGTTGTGAAATTCTGCTATTAACAATCTTGGTAAATGGGATGCAAGAGGTGTAACACCCAGCTCACGGCCAGACCCATGCACGTGAGAAACGTTTCCAAAAATATTTATTAGTATTTACTTAATAAATATTCCAGTAAAAATATTAGTCTCTTAAAAATACCAACTTAACAAGATAAATCTACATGCACCTAAATCCAAATAAATAAAAATCACATGTGGCCCACTTTTTAAACGCAAAATACATAATCAAAGATGTTTTAAAAATAAAAGGGCAAGAGGGTAATAACACCCTTCACCTACCAGGTAATCCCAGGCACAAAACAGTTTACTTTTTAAGTAACTAACAACAACAACAAAATAAATAAAAATGGCCAAAACGTGAGTGGCGGCAGGGACTTACCCAGGGAAAAACTGACGCAGTGGCATGGTGGGAGCGCAACGGATGCTGGGCTAAGGTGATGGTGACTTTCCTGACAGCGTGCACAGGGAGAGAGAGAAAGAGAGAGAGTTGAAAATGAGGGAGAGGGAGATAATGAGGGAGAAGAGACGGAGGGTGTAACGCCCGTCCTTGTGGTGGGTTTTTTTTTTCTGGAAAATATTTTAGAAAATAGACGACGGGAATTACCGTCCATTTAAAACCTTTTACAGTCCTTCCCTTGGTTCAAGACTCTACGTTATAAAATGAAAAGTGATTTTACAATAAAAGGGTTTTGTAGTGGGAAAATAAAATTCTTTAAAATAAAAAGACATTTTCTTACGTTTAAAACCTTTATGCCTAGACCTCCGTGCTCTTTCCCTTTTGGTTGTGTCCCTCCTGGGCGTATTGCCCATTTAGCTTCCTGTGGGGGGAGGGGCACACATAAAAACTAAAATGAGTTGAATACTCAGTAAGCGTTACTTCATACCGTTAAAATATAGCAACATAGGTTTTCATTCATGCATTCATCATTCATACATACTATACGTACATCCATACGTGCTTTCATTAAAAACATCAGTGAACGGGGGCTTTCATCTTAAAACATGCTTTTCTTTTCTGTAAAAACGTTCCCCCGTCACTAGCTTCATTTCTTGAAGAATGCGATACATTCATACACACAGTTACTTTACTTTTCTTTCACTTTCATAGGCCGGTGCACGTCGTTACACCCCGCGTGCTGGGGTTAGCGGCCTTTTGGGCCGATGGATTCGCCCGTGGCCACGGGTTGGAATCCCTTTCCGTCAGGGTGCAGCACCGGGTCGACTACCAGATATTACTGCCCGGCATTGCAATCTGCCCGTTCATTCGTTGGGTACCCCTTTCCGTTCATTCAGTCCGTGTGGCCATTACGTAGTTTCATACATTCGCTCATGCCACATGCCATTCATTCATTCATTTCATTCATGTCAGCTCTAAAGAGCTGAGGCTTTCATTCATTCATTTTCATGGGCATGAGCCTTTTCATTTTTTTTCTTTTTCTTTACATTTCATTTCATGCTTTCATGGAAAAACATCTTTTCATGAGAAAACATCTTTTTGTTTAAAAAGCATGGCTTAAACATGATCTTTCATGGCATCGTTTAAAGCATCGGTTCTTAGGGGCATGTTTTAAAACACTTTCTTCGCGTCTCTTTTAAAGCATCGTTCTGAAGCTGGAGGCATGACCCTCGAAGCTTCCTTTCTTTTCTTTAGAAAATACGTACAATAGATACATCTTATAGTCATCCATTCACATGCATACAATTAATACTTTTGGGTGCGTAAAAAGAGGCTTTCATGGAGGGGCCGTACATACGTATACTTCAATACTTAGCATGCTTTCTTTTAAAACATCTTTCGTGTCCTTTCATATAAAGCATCTTTCATGGGAAAACAGTTCATCTTTCTCTTTTTCATACTTTAGAAAATACTCTAGAAGAGCATGAACGTAACACTTACCTGGACTCCATGCTACTTGCATACCATACAATCCATTCATGTGCTTGTCAGATGGCACCTACATGCATACATAACCTTACGTTATTCTCTATCTAGTGCATAAATAACTGAACTAGAAATAGAGCTATGCTTTACTTAGAGAACACTCTCCTTCTATCCCGTGTCCTTTCACGTTCCTTACTATGATAAAACCCTTAGAGACCCATTACGGTCTCTACTTCTTTCAACCTTATGTTCTACCTCGATTGCTTACTCGCTAATGGTGAATTCATGATTCCCCTTAGGATTAAGGCACTAGGACCTCTGTCTCGTTCTTCTCATTTACCACTTTCCAACGCATGACTTAGACTAACTAAGTCATGTATCCCATTCTTAGACAGTACCTTCGTCGTTACCCTCATGTATCTTAGCTCACTCTACTTCTCATGACCATCCATCTGCACTACAAGGCTCCAAGCCACTCTGAGGCTTGAGCACCGTGTAACCATGCTTAGGACAGATTACCCATTTCATATGGTGAATCCGTCTGGCACGTGTGTCTAACCAGACAACACACGTACCTTACTCCTTTACCTCTTAAGATCATCATTTAATACATTGGTCACGGACTCGTATGGCGAACGCCATACTCCGTTACCAACCTTCTCATACCCGGCTAGCACGACTCTTCATGCTAGCCGTACCTCATTGCAGCTCATCCCAACACTTGACACGATGGGACTCTGTCCATGAACACACCTTACGTCACGCCACATAGCTCGAGACTAAATCCCAAGCTATACCGTGACCCTGTCACGTCACCTCACATACATCCTAACCTATCACAGCACAGCTTCATGACGTTGCTCAATCATGCTTCCGCTGCACCACTCTGATACTTCTTGGCCACTTAGCACATACTCATGGCCATAAGCCGACTACACGGCAACACTCATCGCCGTAGACTACAGCCATATCACTACATCTTACGTCACGCCATATAGCTCGAGACTATTCTCAAGCTATATCGTGACCTTGTCACGTCACCTGACACTTCGCTACATCACCTATACGTCAACTTCCAACTCATCATGAGTATGGTTCCTCACGTACTCTCGTCACATCGTGACACCTCATCACGTTCCCGCTACAACACTCTTTCGTTAACTCTTCATCCATCGCAAGCACGACCTCTTAATCGACCACGTCACTTAGTGACGTTGCCCAGTCACGCTTTCGCTGCGCTACTCCGATACTTTCCAGTCACTTCACACTTACTCCCGGCTATAGGTCGATTACACGACGACACCTGTCGCCTTGGACTACAGCCGAACTTCACAGCACAACTCCATGATTGATCATGTCATTCCATGACGTTGCCCAATCATGCTTCCGCTGCACTGCTCTGATACCTTTTTAACCACTTTGCACTTATTCCCGGCCATAAGCCAATCACATGGCGACACCCATCGCCTTGGACTACAAGCCACATCTCATACTTCGGGACACTGTTCCACAGTTCCCGACACCATACATCAAGCTCTTCGCCCATTAACTACGCAATCACCTTTATTTTGGCGACACGCCATACGGTGTATCACTGCACCTCATGGAGTACACTCCTCATGTACTCCCTTCACAGTACTACACCACATTACTACTATGGCACACAAGCCATATGGTGCATCGTTACGCCACATAGAGTACACTCCACGTGTACTCCCTTCACAGAATTACGCCACATCACCGCTATGGCATACACGCCATACGGTGTATCGCTCCACTACATGGAGTACACTCTGCGTATACTCTATTCACGACGCTCCGCTATATCACTAATACGGCACACATGCCGTACTGCGCATTGTTTCCCAACATTGAGTACACTCCACGTGTACTCTATCCACAATACTACGCCACGTCACCGCTATGGCATACACGCCATATGGTGTATCACTCTGCCACATGGAGTACACTCCACGTGTACTCCCTTCACAATACTACACCACGTCACCGCTATGGCATACACGCCATAAGGTGCATCATCTCACCACATGGAGCACACGCCAAGTGTACTCCCTTCACAATATTACTCCACGTCACCGCTATGGCACACACTCCATACGGTGCCTCGTCTCACTACACAGAGTAAACTCCACGTGTACTCCTTTCACATGCACTACGCCACGCCACTACTACTGCACATACGCTACCACCACACTTCACAGCATAGTCCACAATACTACGCAGCACACTTCCCAACTACGCCCAACACTTCACCATATCACGTCACATCACCACTACACAGCGAATCCTATAATACTAACAGCACAGTCCACAACCTAGTCAACTAACAGCACAGTCCACAACCTAGTCAACTAGCTAGCATCTAACAATTAATATAAAAAGTGAGGGATAGAGATTTATACCATCGACGGGATAACCCGTGCGTTGCTCGTTGACCGTTACAGCGATAACGCCGGAGGAACGTACGGGGTGGCTACACCACGTACAATGACTGTTTAGGCGCTTAGGTAGCTAGGTGTGGTCTTGGAAGGGCCTAAGGTGGCCTCGATAATAATGACAAAGGGCATAACACAGCGGATCTCGCCATGTACAATGGCGGTCAGTCACGCGCAGTGACTGTCCATCACGTGCAATGATCAACCCACCACGTAAAGTGGTGGTTTGAGCCTAAGGCTGGGCTAAGGGAACTGCCGGAGGAGCCGTGGAGGCTCGGTGGTGGTCGGCACGGTGGTCCGTGGTGGTGGCCGTGCACTGTGAGGGGGATAAATGCCGTGGGAGAGTGAGAGAGAGTGTGCGTGCATGGGGGACAGATCGGGGCCGTGGGTGGTACCATTGGGTTCGTGGTGGCCTAAGGATGCCGGCTAGGGTGGTTGTTCGCCGTGGGTGGCGGCGTACGGCGGTAGAGGAGGGGATAACAGTGCTGTGGAGAGGAGGACTTCGGGAGGTGGAGGAGATGACATTTGGCCTTGGGTTCATGGGAGGAGGAAGGGGGAGACCTGGGGAGTCTCATGGCGGTGTCCGGTGGCCAAGGTGGCCGCGCACGGCGGCGCTAGGAGGCTGCACAGTGAACTCGTGCATGGGTTTGCCGTGCTCGTGCATGGTGGAGGAGGGTGGCTGCATGGGAGGAGCTGAGGCCACTGGAGGTGGCCGGTCGGTGGCAGGGGAGGCTGCCATGGGAGAGGTGGCGTCGGAGGACGGCGTACGGCGGCGCTGAAACTCCTTTGCCCGTTCGGGCTTGCACCGTTGAGGGGGGAGGAGGAGAGAGCATGGGCGGGGGTGATCGGTGCAGGGGGACTCGCCGGAGGGAGGCGGTGCTGGTGGTGGTGGCCGTGAGGCACGCCGGCGCACAGCAGGTCCGGGCTGGGGCTGAAGCCGTTCGGGCGTGGGTGAGAGCTGCACCGTGCAGTGCAAGCCAAGAGGGAGGAGAGAGAAAGGGGAGGGAAAAAGTGAGGGAGAAAGAGAGAGGGGCTGGGGTTTTATCCTAAAACCCGACGTCTGGGGGTCTATAAAATGGTCTACGATAACCCTTAAATACTGATTTGAAAACACGTAAAAGCTAACTTAATTAAAGGCACTGAGAGGAATTAAGATAGAATATTATTTAAAATAATATTTCTTCATCATTTATAAAATGATGAAGTCTTACTTAAAATACTTAAAAGAGTAAGACTATTAATTTAATTAAAAATTCCATCATTATTTAGATCACATAATATTTTAAATAACTGGAATCATTTATATAAAATGATTCCCACAATTATAATATTTTTGGAGCTCTTCAAAGATATTATAATTTAGTTATTTAAAATATTCCTTAGTTAAATAATAATAGGAATCTTCCATTTAAAAATACACAACTTTAAAACACAAGATAACTTTTTGAAATCACGTAGTATTTTTAAAAACAAGCCATCGGGGTCTGGCATGCATAACGGGGCTCTTAGACACTAGAGAGGAGGAGCGGGCTGTCACGTCAGACGTAATTGCTTACGTCAGAAGAAGGAAGGAAGGAGCAGGTCTACCGCATCTGACGTAATGGCTTACGTCAGAAGAAGGAAGGAAGAGCAGGGTGTTACAAAGGGAGTGCAAGCCGAAAAATGGAGATATGGTGAGGGAGTGCTGGCGGCTTACCGAGAGACTCTGGTTGCGAGCGGCGAACAAAGGGTGAGGGGATGACGACTGGCGGCGTGGAGGTGGAAGCTGGCGATGAGTGGTGGCTCCAGACGAGATGAACACTGAGCTGTTGTTGCTCTATTTTTGGGAGGTAAAACAGGGGCCTCTCATGGTGGTCATGCAGGGGTTGGCGGCTTGGTGCACGGTGGTTTAAGGAGTTGAGCAGTGGCTGAGCAAAGGGAAGCTACGGTTTCACGTGGGTGGTGCACTGGCAGTGGCGTACGGCGGAGGGAGGTCTACTCATGGTTGAACTACTCCAATGAGAACGATGCTATCGTGAAAGGGGCTTCCCGCGAGGTTAGGGTGGTGTTTTCCGAGTGGGTGAGGACCAGACTGCGGTGAAGCTGGGACAGCGTGGGTCGTGGCTTATGGAGGTTGGTTTGTGCGGCAGCTAGGTGAGTTGCGAGTGGGTGGATCGAGACCAGGCTAGAGGGTGGTGCGCTAGGTCACAAAAGCAGATTCACACTGTTTTTGGTGAAAGAAAACGGAGGGTGATGGAGGCTGTGGTTGACAGCAAGGTTCCTTGCTAGCGGCAGCAGAGTGGAGATCTCGGTTGAGCTTTTGTGAAGAGGAGGATGAGCAGCACTTGTTCTAGGGTTGAGAATGCTTAACATATATATAAGATATATGTAGTAAACAGACAAAACCTAGAGAAAAAGGATGAAGGGGCGTGCATGAAAATGGAAAGATGGACGTGAAACCGAGCATGACGGAGCCTAGAATCGTCTCCATGGGCTTGGGCTCTTAAGCCTAAAAACAATATTTGGCCCATGGACTTTTTCCCCAAGTTTTGGGCCTCGACTCAACCTAAAAAAAACATACACTTGTCCTATAAATTTTCTGAGTGAAGATCCACTTGGTCCATTAAAAGATTTTAAACCTAACTATCAAACCTATTGAAAAAATTATATTCCACCAAAACTATCTTAGGCCTGAACTCTCTTCCAAAAAATTTTACTCGCAATCCCACACGGGCTTTTCATAACTATAACCCAAAGATTTTTTTGTAAAGTGGGTTTGGCTGGGCCCGGGGTGTTACATCCTCCCCCCCTTAAAAAATTTCGTCCTTGAAATTTGCTAGTACCTCAAACAAAGCTTAAGTATTTATCCACCCCCAACATTCCATGCCTATCCCAATCTTCGATCATTTTATCGAATCTAATATTTCAAAAGTCTAACCCTCCAATATTGAAGCCCGATGCTTCACATATTTTCCCTAAACATACACATTCACCCTTATTGTATTGCTTATCGTACACCTTAAAAGTCTAAATCAAGTCTAAAATATAAACCTCAACAATGTAATTAACAACCTAATAATAAATTTTGAATTCTCTACATAATATAATAACTTCATACTAAAATCAAAATACACTCTCCAAAGTCCATGACCCTTTTGTCTCATACTTGATTCCTGAAGATGTTCAACTCATGATTTCTAAAAGTTGAAAGTTCTCAATAATCCTCAAAAATTGAAAGCCTATGGCCACAAGATTAAAGTCCTAACTAATCTCAAGTTAACAAATTCCCAAACTTCGAGAAGTTTACTCTCAAAATCATATTACCGAAAATCACGCTTCCGCTGCACATTTTGATATTCGCCACATGCATAAATTTATGTCCTCATAAAAATAACACCATCGAGTACAAGGTGGCTCCAAACCTACTAACCAAAAACTCTGACCATAATTTGGTAAAAACATACTCTCTTCTAAAACCAAGAGTTATCACTCATATTCCTCAATTAACTATTGCTGCCTTAATCAAAATCAATTTTCTGCAAAATACATCCATGATCATTGACAGGAACCCAATATCAATCAACCTCAGCATCCCAAATTGAAACAAGTAACATCACCTCAAAATGCACCCGTCACATCTAAGTTAAGGAACATACCCTAAAAGGCTCGAATCCAACCCGGCCAACTAACAAAAGAGCCTATAAACTTCTACCTGACAAACTAAACCCAAAAGCTCATAACCTAAATTCCAAATATCATCTAATCTAGCGATGACTAAACTCACTACGAACCACCATTGATTTCACCAAAACATTATCGAAACCTTCTTGGTAACTCGCCCACCTACTTTTACTCCTATAAGCTAGTATTAGCAGGACTAGTTCCTTCAATATCACATCACTATTAAACCACAAGGCAAGCCATACTGCTCAAATCTTCAACCCACCAAAAGCTATTGCACAACACCCATGGATCCTAATGCTTTATTAACTCACGTCCTTGATTATGTTATCCACCGCTGATGCCTAAGATTCAACTTCCAAGAGTTTATCATACACCATACATGGCGACCCAATAATCTCTCTTCAAGTTAAATAACAATGTCCATAATTCTCTCAATTGGATGCTCAATCTCCAAAGGAAAGTATAATCTCAAAATTCAAATTCCTAGGTGACCTCAAGTCAATTAATTCTTGAAGGTGATCACAGCAATTATTGCCAACCATCATTCCATTGAATAACCCGCTTCGACTATACACTTCGATCAACTCACCAAAGTCTCAAAGCCAAGGTCTCTTGAATCAAATACAATCGTATCGACTCCTCTTCAACACCTGCCAAAAACACTTCTTCCAAGCCAAAAAAATGAGACTAGGACCTGTACTCTCCGAAATCCATGAACACTCATCACTAATACGCATCGATCTCATGCACCCTTAGCCAAAGCCAATAATCCTCCAAATCATTCAAGTGCTCCAAATGCTTCTCCCTAATTGAGGTTGTATATCAAAATATCATCGAAGAACACAAATATAAGTCTTCGCAAGTGAGGTTTAAAAATGGAGTTCATAGCAGCTTGAAATGTGGAAGGCGCAACATAACCCAAATGACATCACTAAATACTCATAGTAACCAAATGGGTTCAGAATGCTGTTTTATAGACATCTTCATAATGAACTCAAATTTGATGATATCCTACACTCGTAAATCCAAATTAGGAAACAAATACAACCCCACCCAACTCATAAAGTATGTCATCCACTGTAGGAGTTGAAAATCGATATTTAATTGTAGCTTCGTTGAGTACTCAATAGTTGGTTCAAAATCTTCATGTTCCTCCCTCTTTCTTCTTTACTAAAAATACTAGAGATGAGAACTTTCCCAAATGATCCCTTTCTCTGGCATTTCAGATACCTGTTTTTAATTTTCAGTTTTCTAAAAATATGCATATCGGTAAGGACATTGATCTGTCTCGTGCCTTCCTTTAGTGGAATTTTATGCACATAATCCCTTTTGGAGGTAATTCACGTGGCTCTTCAAAAAGTTGCTCATAATCCATCAAAAGTTCAGCCAATTCCGCATTTACACACAAGTCGACATCTTTTACATTTTTCTACCTTATGTCCTTCACATAGATAGCAAACAATTGATTCCCACGCTCGTACTCTTTTAGCAAGGCTTGCATCTCCACCTCTTGGGTTTGCTTTGACACCTGCCCCATTAACATACACTTGTGGCCATGCCAAGTGAATTGCATGGTCAATATTCTCCAATCACATATGGCAGGCCCGAATATTCTCCAATAACATATGTCTTATAATTCCTTCTCTTTCGGTTTAAGAGTCCATCCCTCATCCTAGCCAACAAAATGGTTCCCCAGAGTTGGCCATATAAAGTTACAGATCAAACTTATGATTCCCAATTCAACGATAACTCCATATCATACTTCGCATCACACTTGAGTTTCTCTTCATTTACTACTCGTACATCAAAATCTGCAAGCTTGGTGATGGGCAATTTTAATTTTCTTTCTACCGAATCATTGATAAAATTATGTGTCGAGCCACTTTCAACCAAGAAACTCACCCTTTGTCTCCCAATAAGTGCGGCTACCCTCAAAGTTCTTGGTCCCATGTACTCGGCTAATGCATGTAAAGATATCTCAAGACTGTCTTGATCACTTGTAATCTTCTCTTTTTGGTTCAGATGTTTTGATCACTTCTTCCACTGCTACTTCACTTTCCCATGGAGATGGACCCTCAATCAAAAAGCTTTTTCAAGTTTGACATCAATGTTCACGGAGTGAATCTTTCATTGCAACTAAAGCATAACCCTCATTCCCTTTGCCATTGCATTTCCTCCCATGAGATCCTTTTTTCTTGTGTGACATTTGACTTTGGTTGTTGGACAAAGACTAATGATGTTTTAACCGAAACAATTGCTCTATTGGTTTTTGTCTTATAATTCATTCTCTTTTGGTTTAAGCGTTCATCGATCCCTAATCCTAGCCAACAAAATGGTTCACCAGAGTTGGCCTTTGTTCCAATAGTGGTGCTCTTATACTTATTATTATAAAAATGGTATCGTTTCTTATCACTACAATTATGCAATACTTCAGTTCTCCAAAACGGCTTCGTCCCTTTCAATCTCACTAATTCAAATGACAACGTTTTACTTATACTATCAATTAATTTCACAATCGACTCCCAAAATGACAACGTATGGTTCATTACTAACTAACAAAACTGCTAACCGTTCTTCATCTCTCCACCACACAGTTCTTCCACCCAGTCACCGTAGCTGCGCTTCAGCCCATGACAAGTTCTTGCTCAAATACCTCGCAAGTGATAATTCCTCTTCGTAGTAACCACTGGAGCCATTGGTTGGCCAACCCCTTTCCTCTTCTGAGTTTATCACCTACCTTATTGCTAGCCTGGTTACCGACTATGAGTCACTTGTAACCTCTATCACTACTAGACCCAATCCCCTATGCTCCTCTCAAGTTTATGGTTATTTGCTTAACCAAAAATCTCAGCTAGCCCACCAGACCGAATCTCTTCTTTCGAGAAGTCCTCTTGCAGCCCACACTATGATCACCAAGCCACCTTTCCCCTCCTTAACAGAAGTCATGGTCGTGGTCCTTGGCTTGGTCATGGCACTGGCCATGTCTCTAACTCAAGTCCCAACTTCTTTTCTAATCACTCCAGCATAAGACCCATATGCCAAGTCTGCCACAAAACAGGCCATACCGCTTTATCATCTATCATTGTTTTAACCAGTCTTACCAAGCCTCTCCACCATCCTCTCTTACAACTCACTACACAGCCCTCCCAAATCCACAGCCTCAACAAATCACTTCACAGCAAATTTCTCTAATCTCAGATTAGAATCTGCTCCCTATCATGGCACGGACCAAGTTGTCTTTTGGTTTTCTTATGAAGGATCTACATACTCAAGAGGTGCTCCTTCAGAGACCCGTTAGGAATGGCCTCTATGTGCTTGCCATTGATGTCGAGATCTCCTCTTCTCCCACCATGTCTTCTTCGGTTGCTGCTTTAATTGGTGAACGAACCTCCTCCCAAATCTAGCACTCTCGTCTCGGGTACCCCCTCTCCACGAACCACTTCTTTCACCATCCATCACTTTCAACTTCCTCTTACAACAAATACTGTGCCTTCTTCATGTTCGGCCTATGCTCAAGCCAAGTCACATACCTTCCCACATCCACCTTCCTCTTCTCAGTCACATAAAGCTTTTGAATTACTATTTCTTGATGTCTAGGGACCGGCACCTGTGCTGTCCTCTTCTAGTTACAAATTTTATCTTTCCATTGTAGAAAATTTCATGAAATATATTTGATTTTTTCCGTTACATGCAAAATCTGATGTGTCCACTATTTGTTTGGCTTTTTTATGTTTTGTCAATAACACTGTTTCTTCCAATGTCATTTCTACTCAAACTGATTGGGGCAGCGAATTTCGCCCTGCATCCTTAACTTAAATCTTTTGGCATCTCTCACCGTATCACTTGCCCATATTCTCATGCTCAAAATGGCAATGTTGAAAGACATCATAGGCACACAATTGAGGCCAGTTTGTCTCTTTTAGCTCATGCCTCAGTTCCCGCCAAGTATTGGACTGAGGCTTTCCAAACCATTGTTTTCCTCATCAACCTATGCCCACACCAATCCTCCATAATATTTTCCCATTTCAAGCTCTATTTGGTCATTCTCCTGATTACTCTTTTTTGCGTACCTTTGGCTCTGCGTGTTGGCCTAATTTACATCCATTTAATCTTCATAAAATGGACTTCTGCTCTTAGTTATGTGTATTCATGGGCTATACCCCTGATCATAAAGGGTATAACTGTTTACACATACCCACTGATCGGACTTATGTTTCTCGGGATGTTAGAATTGATGAGACACATTTTCCTTTCACTTATCTACCCAGCTCATCGTCCATACTAGACAGACCTCCCTCTACTACTCGGCCTCATAATCTCACACTAGACTTGCTTCCTGTTGGGCCCATTTCTTCATCCCCTGAGCCCATCGAGCCTCCCTCACTCATATCTCACTTAGGCTCACGTCAATACTCTTCCCATTCTCATTTACCCGAGTCCTCCTCACCCACTGCTTCTGTTTCACCTCCTTCTTCTCGGCCCTTAGCACCCTACCTGATGGTCACCAGATCAAAAGCCCACATCCATAGTCCTTTCTTGCGCTCCAATGGCACTATCCCGTGGCCCCCTCCAAACCATCCCTTTCCCTCACTGTTTCTATGTCATCCTCTGTCCCTGAGGGACCTTCCTCCTATACCAAAGCTTCCAAGTTCTTAGAATGGCGTAATGACATGAATACTGAATTTCAAGCCCTTCTCCAAAATAAAACCTAGGACCTAGTTCCTGCCTTTTCCAGCTTCAATGTCTTAGGATCCAAATGGGTCCTTAAGACTAAATGGCATGCTACTGGGACTCTTGAGCGACACAAGGCTCGCCTTGTAGCCAAGGGTTTCCATCAACAAGTCGGCCTTGATTACACAAAGACGTTTAATCCTGTTGTGAAACTAGCTACCATGCTTCTTCTGATTTCCATTGCAGTGCAAAATAAATGGCCTCTCCATCAACTTGACATTCAGAACGCCTTCCTACATAGGGACTTGGAACAGGATGTCTACATTCAATAGCCCCTGGGTTTGTAAACTCTGACTTCCCTACTCACATATGTAAACTGCGAAAATCCATTTATGGTTTGAAACAAGCCCCTAGGGTTTGGTTTTCTAAGCTAAGCACTAAACTGTTAGCACTAGGGTTCTGATTGAGCTGCATTATTGCATATTTTATATATTTAAAACCAATATATATTTAATTATTTTATTATTTTATCATTGGTTTTAAATGGAAAAATTGATGAAGAGACATAAATCCAAGTTGTGAATTAAATTGATTAAAAGCATAGTTTATGCTTGATTTTATAACTTGTGATTTATTTGGGCAATAATTTCTTCACATGCACAACACACTTTTATTTTTTCATCTCTTGTTTAATTTTATTTATTTTAGTTTCTTTGTCTAATTTTATATTATTTTATTTTGTTTATCTAGTTTTATTTCTGTAATTTTTGCTTGTCTAATTTTTATTTTACTTTATTTTATTTTTATTTTATTTTATTTTATTTTATTATTCTACAGGTTTGCTAAATGACTTGCCGTTTTGTACATAGACAAAAACGACAAGTCGTTTCTGCCATCTTCAACCTCACGAACGCAGCACCATGTACAGCGTTCAACCACTCCCGTCTCCGCCCAGTGCAACCTCATCCAACCACCACAAGTAGATCCTCTTCCAGCACACAAGACTCCATGCATGCAGCAGAACCAGACCACCGTGCGCCTCCACCTCCAAGCAGCCGCTACCAACGTCCATCCACAACAATGCATTAGCAGCACCAACTACACGCAGTGCGTTCGGACCACCTACTACTGCTCAACCTCGAGCATATTTTACTTACTGGAATTTAGAGCAACAAACGGCAGCAAACTCTCATAACAGCACTGACCCACTCGGAACAAAGCTGCTGGAAAGCAAAGGAAAGTGCAGCAAACCAGAAAACACACCACACTGGCAGCAGGTTCACGCTGGTGCAGAGCAGATGCACGCCTTTTTTTTTTCTTTTCTTTCCTTTTGCCAAGTTAGCAATTGCCTACGGGACCAGCAGAAGGAAAGGAACGTGCAGCAGATTCTTTCGGTAGGCATTCACGTGGGCAGCAGCTGGCCTCAAGGAGCAGGGCAGTATCACGCGTGCTGAAGGGTATCACGCTGGAATGAAAATCACATGCAGAGCAGTAAGTGCACTACAGGAGCTGGAAAGATGCAACCTTTCGACAGTGGGAAACATCAAGACCTGGCAGTTGCAGCTGAAGGCTTTTTGAAGCCTATAAAAAGTCTTGAGATGAACGAAGAAAAGGGCATCGGAGAGTTTTGGAAAGCTCCTTATTTCCTTTCGGCAGCTCATTTCTTTGTAGTGTTTATTTAAGTTCAGCTCATTTCTTTGTTTAGTTAAGTTTATTTCATTTGAGAGTTAATTTATTAAGCTTGTTTTGTAATATTTGGTGTTGTGTTTTATTTTAGTTTTCCAATGGAGAATAGATCATTAAATTCTATGGTTATTGTGATGAACATGGTTGGCTAATTTTTCATACTAAGGTGAAGAGGTGAAGTCTAATAATTTAAATATTGTTTTATATCAATAATAGAGTTATATTGTGAGTTGATTAATTGATTGGTATTATTATTAGAAACTTTGATTATCTATATATTTTTCTTGATTCATTGTGATTTCTGAATACAGTGAATGCTTGAGAAATCCCTGTGATAATCAATTGGACTTGTGAATATTTCTACCTTAAATTATTCAAACTCAATACTTGGTGATTATTTTTCATGAACTTATTTGTTAAATCTTCCAGTTAGATGGAATCATTATTCTAGTCTAACTGAGTTAATTTGATTAAAACAAATTTTATAAATTATTAGATGGATCCTCAAAACCTTAGTCGTTCTCCAAATTAATTCATTTTATTGTTTCAGTTATATTCTGTTGTGTTAAAATCATCAACCCAGTAATCTCATTTTTTTTTATTATATGTTCCTTTTTAAATCTCCTTTCATTTTATTCTCTTTATCACATTAGTCAATCCTTGTGGATTCGATCCTATAACGTACTACGACACCTGTATACTTGCAGGCAAAACTGCTCTGAATTTTTATTCATCATTTTGAGTGAAAGTTTAGAGCAACAGGTTCCATGGTTCCAGATCTGATCCATCATTATTTATTCTCTCTACTTCAAGTGCCTCGGTTTATGTCTTGATCTGTGTGGATGATATTGTTGTGACTGGCGCTAATTCCTCTCTTATTACTAAATTTATTCACAATTAAGTCTTTCTCTCGAGCGTGAGGCGAAAGTTTTCTCTCCTTCTTGCCAAGCGAAGGTTTGAGTTTGCGCATGCAACGTGTTCTTTCACTAAGGAGAGCGGTGTGTTTGATTCATTCTTTGTTCACCTTTATCCACGGATGGCTGAGGATATTAATACTTTGTGGGACAGATTCTCTCTAATGGATGAGGAGTTTAAGGATGTTGTTGTAAGGGAAGGTGATATCCATGCAACGTTAGAAAGGGGCAGATTCTGTTTGATTGGCAAGATTATCACAGATAAGAGGGTGAACCGTGATGCTTTTAAGTTGAAGATATGGAAAGTGGATACTACTATCAACACTATTGACGTGGGTTTCAATCTTTTTCTCTTCGAATTTGCTAATGAGACTGAACTGCAAAAGGTGTGGGATGGCCAACCTTGGTCATTTGATCAGTGTCTTCTTTGCATTAAATATTTTGATGGCCTCACTTCTCCGTCTGCTATGTCCTTCACACATACTTATTTTTGGGTTCAGTTGCATAATTTTCCATTTAGATGTATGAATATTGAGATTAGTTTTCAATTGGGTAGTTCAGTTGGGAAGGTGATTCATGTGAGGGTTGACGATCTGGGTATTAGTTCGAGACGTTTCCTTCGTGTACTTATCGAGTTGGATTTTACTATGCCTCTGATTCAAGGGAAGACAATTAATGTATATGGGAAGAGGTCATTTATTCAGTTTAAATACGAGAGAATGTCGAGATTCTGCTTCTATTGTGGATTGCTCTCACATGGCACGAATGGATGCTCTCAAAAGCCTGAGGTTAGCTCTAGAAGGGATGTTTCTAATCTGCAGTATGGTAGTTGGATGAGAGCCTCTACTTCAAGTCCATTCAAGGGACTTAGTAGATTTGTTTCTGTTATTCCTCATGGATCGTGTTCTTCTGATGAAGGTAGGAGATGGCAGTTACTGAGGATTTGCATGAAAATGATAACTGCTCTGGATAGTTACAGGAAGTTTCTGAAATTACTACTAAGGCAGTTATGTCCACGTGTCCTAATAAGGATTTTATAATACCCTAAAAAATAATAACTGAAAAAACTGTTGCTCTACAATCTTCGACCCCATCTGGTGTAGATTCTCTTTTGGCTTCAACGAGTGTAGTAAATATGGATATGATGAAGGAGACATATGATGCCCCGACTCCCATATACGGAAACGTAGGAATCGTGACGTCAGGATGATGACAACACGGGTCACACATCCTAACTATAAGTGCTCAAGTGTGTGCAACATGCAACAAGAGCACCATAAAAGTCGCAGTGGATAAATTAAATAAGTCAACTAAGTACCAGACCATTAAATACAAACCAAATACATACAAAAGTGGGAAACAAAATCCATAATCCAAAAGTAACCACATGTCACTCCCTCTGCGGAGCCGTTCCCTCAGACTCTTCATCCTCATCTACATCAAAATCTATGGTACCATAAAACGGTACCGCAGGTAAGTAATAATCCAAACAACCAAAGAGATAACAATGCATTAATGCAACCAACATGCATGCATATGATGAAATACGCCTTAGCCTCAAAACATCATTTTTTCCAAAAATAGATATTTTTCTAACGCACGCCAAAATCCCATTTTGGCCCAAAATATAATCTGTCATTTTTCCAGAAAATAACTCACACGAAATCCAACAATTTATTAGACACTGTAGGCGGGAATCGTAGGCGGGACTATACCACCATCCCTACTTACCACCATTCCTACAGCGTGCACCGTAGACGGGAATCACAGGCGAGACTATACCACCATCCCTATCACGTGCACCGTAGGCGAGAATCACAGGCTGGACTCTACCATCATTCTTGCTTACCACTATCCCTACAGTTCCTTTCCACACAATGAGTACCTATCAAAGCACTGTAGGCGGGAATCACAGGTGGGACTCTACCACCATCCCTGCTTATCAGCATCCCTACCGCATGCACCGTAGAAGGGAATCGCTGGCGGGACACAACCACCATCCCTGCTTACCACCATCCCTATCGCGTGCACCGTAGGCGGGAATCACAGGCGAGACTATACCACCATCCCTGCTTACTACCATCCCTACAGTCTCTTTCCTTTCTCTCACATGACAATCCAGTTTTCAATAAATACATGAACATGAATGCAATTACATGAAAACTCAGTTTTCATTTACAAACATGAACATGCGTGCAAACATGCAATGTACAAGACTCGACATCAATATCCAACAACCAACAAAACACAACACAATCCAATCACACAACTTTATCCTCCAATCCAACCAATTTACAGTAAATGAGTTAGTGCAAAAATACATTTAAATCTCAAAAGTTATTTGAAAAAATACTTACAATGCTATAATATAATTTTCGAAGGATCACAGAGGTGCAAAAGGTGGCAACACAGCAACGGAACAATGCAAAATGTACTAGGCCATGGATCTCAAAAATCAATTTTTGATCAGGAACAAACTAAGACTCGAGATTACTAGGGAATGGCTTAGGGATGTCGGTGAAGTTAATGGTGGTGTTGGCTGGTCATGGGTGGTGTTTGGAGGCCAAAATAATCAAATCGGAAATGTAGATGGTGGAGCTTCACCACTGACAGATCGGGGCTGGGGATGGGTGCAATAGGTTGCTAGGAGGTCAAGGAAGATGTGGTGAAGAAATGGTGGCCGGAGGTAGCGTGATGGCGGCACAGGAGCACAAGGAACGATGCGGCTTCAAGCCGTGCGTGTGGGTCAACGGAGGCACGGGAGGGGCTGAGATTGGAGTGTGAGGTCGCCGACCGATGGGGAGAAGATTGGGAGGGGCAGTGTAGGACACGGTGGCGCGCGGCAGTGCAGAGTGAAGAAGGAAGAAACGGACGGGAAGAGAGGAGGAGAGGTGGGTCGCGCGGCTGGGAGGAGAAATAAGGAGAAAAGAAAGAGAATGACAAAAGAAAAAGGAAGAAAAAAAGAAAAAGGAAGAGAAAAAAATGAGATCCAATCCTTATAACTTGGGTCAAAAAATTGATCTAATGAAAATTATTTCAAAACAACAATTTAAATAAAACTAATTTAAACACAGTGACAAGTAAAATAAAATCATTAAATCCAACAACACAATAATTTTAAAACCCACAAAGAAATAATTTAAATTAAAGAACAATTTAAATGCAAAACAATAATTAATACTAAGAAAGCACATTAATTGTAATTTCACAATTTAAAAATATTATAAAATAATATAACAAAACTCTTATAATTTCAAAACAAGAGAACCAATATTTGATTTAATTAAAATAGTCATTCAGTTAAAATACACTAAAATACGGGGTGTTACATCCTTCCCCCCTTAAATAAAATTTCGTCCTCAAAATTTGCGAGGTCAAACATTAACGCTAAGGCAGTTACAAGATACAACCCAAAACACACTTGAGTCAACATACCATCAACAACTCCCAACAAGCATGAGTAATTCTTTCCCACGCCACTCCTCTAAGCGATTCCATCCTACTCGCACTAATCTCCCAATGGCACATCACATCCAAGACTCCTAGGGTGGCTACGTAATCCGAAATCTCCATTCCACAAGAACCTTAATACAACACCCAGTAAATTCCAAAGATTATTATTTTCACAGAATAAACTGTGCTATCCTCAATCAACTCTTATGCCTTATCTTCCAAACTTTCATTGTATTCCACAAGTTGGTACCGTAATAGCCACTTCCAAAGTTATTCATCAATAAGCATAAACAAATGATTAATCTCCAATTACAAGTATCTTCTCAAAATTTCAAGTCACCACTAATTCCTTCAAATCAACACAAAGTTTGAACTTCTAATTACAACAAAAAATATCACGCTCCTACTGTGCACTCTGATAATTTGCTACCTGCATAAAATTATGCCCTCAAAAATTAACACCTACCAAAATTACTTCTCCCAAGCCAAAACGGAATGAGGACATGTACTCTCCAACTCCATACACTCGCAACTATTACGCCTCAATCTCGCACATCCTTAGTCAAAACCAATTTTCCTCCAACATACAAATGATCCATTCCTACCGTTTCTATCATTCGGACCTATTCCCTAAAAAACAACAAGAATCGTCTCCTAAATCCATACCATCTATTATCCTTAAACTTGATATAGATCCATCCAAAAACCTACCACTATAACCTCGAACTAATATACTGTCTATAGCATGGACACCCCTTGTTGGTCCCTTTCCTGTCACCATCTCCAATACAACAATTCCGTAGCTATAAACATCCACTTTGGAGGTGATAGGAAGATTGAAAACCCACTCTGGAGCCATGTACCCTCGAGTTCCTCTTATTCTTGAGAAACTTGAATTCTTGAGGTTTCTATTTTGTAGCTTAGAGAGCCCAAAATCTGCCACCCTTGGTTGATAGTTAGAGTCTAGGAGTATGTTCTGAGGCTTTACATCACAATGTAAAACCCACTCTAAGCACTCTTCATGCAGATAAGCTAGGCCTTTCGCTGTGCCAACGGCAATGTCAAACCTTTTCTTCCAGTCAAGTGCATGAGATGAGAGGTTTTGGGCCAAAGAACCATATTCCATGTACTCGTAGACCAAAAGCCTGTGCTTTCCCTCTGCGCAATACCCCCACATCTCAATTAAGTTCATGTGGTTAATCCTTCCAATGATGCTTACTTCTGCTAGAAATTCACCTTCTCCTTGGTTAGGTTCGTTGAGATGCTTGATTGCTACAGCTCGATTATCAGGCAATACCCCTTTGTATACTATTCCTCCCGCACCTCTTCCAATCTCCTCTTTAAAACCTTTTGTTGCCTTCTTGAGCTCAGCATAGGTAAATCTTCTAAACCCAGTGATAGCAACAGGATAGCCTTGCTTGTCTGCAACTGAACCTTGCTGGGTTCTACTGATCAATAGACACCACACCAAAAAGATACAAATGATTTCAAATCCACCTACTGCACATGCAAACCAGAGCATGAATTTCACTATCCCATTTTCACGAATTTTATAATGCGCTCTCTCTAGTTGTACTGTAACTTTACTTGAGCAAACTAGTGTGAAATCTTGTACAAGATTTGCGAAGGAGAAGAGATCACGTTTAGGCAGTCTCAAATAGAGGTCACCATTGAAATTTGAGAAAAGATGTCCATTCAGCAACGACGTCTTGGGGTAGCAATTTGAAAAACCACCTTCCCGGGAGAAGGTGAATTGGAACCCTTTGCAATTGCATAGCTGCAAACATAACTTCTTACATTGATCCAACATGTAATTAGGGAAGTACCCATAATCATGACCAAAGAATTGAACACGGGGTAACAGCAGAAAGCCAGACTCATTTCTATTGCAAGAAAGATGAAAGTCGGGTTCACACCCGTACGACCAATCCGTGAGATTTTTCATCTTAAATCCTGGGAGGCAAGAGCATTTCCTATCAGAACCAATAATATAGCTGCAAAAACTATTAGCCCCACAAATACCATAAATCATGCAAGGTGTCTAAATGGCTTGCCAGGACACAACCCACTTCTCCCCAACCTCGTCCCAACTGTACAATCGAACTTCACCATCGTAATCCATTTTCAGTCTTCTCTGAAGCTCCAGCCCATAGTCAGCTGCCATGAAAGTAAAATTATCGGAAGAACTGAAGTTCCCAAAAGTATCAAGCACTGCGATCCGACTGCTGTTGTACGAGAACCTTCCAGCTTCCCAGCTCTCGACCCCCAGGTCCGGCCAGTAAATGCCAGAAACCTCAAGACTGTCATGAAGAAGGTGGAGAATGTTGTCATTATCAAAATAGAACTTGTAAAAACCAGAGGAATAGTTTGTCTGGCTTCTAGAAGAGACGAGCCTTGTGCTTCTAGTGAGTAGTTGTTGGGGAAGAAGGGTGTCTATTGGGAAATTAAAGCTTTCTATTGAGAGTAGCACAGAGGAAGGCATAATGATGATGGAAAAACAGAGGAAAATATTAACTGAATATTATTCTTGCTTTGAATATACAGTACGTCCTATATATAGACTACAACGTATATTGGAAAATAAGAAATGTTCTGATAGTGCTAACAATCCTAACAGAATGAAGAGTAGTAATAGAATGCAAGGTGGCGTCCGTATCACTGCATTTTATCTGGTGTAACCTTGGGTAGCAACGTCTGTTGTGAGCTCAATAGCCCTCCGCAAGATGGAGAGTAAATATTGATTACTCCCATCTTGGATAGCAATCGATTAAACGTTGGGGAGTGTATCGGTTTAGTGAGCAAGTCTGCTAACTGATGGAAGGAAGGAACATGTGCAGTGGAGATTTGCCCAGCCAATATCTTGTCTCGAACTAGGTGGCAGTCAAGCTCGATGTGTTTCGTTCGTTCATGAAACATGGGGTTTGCAGCAATGTGCAATGCTGCTAAGTTATCACAATACAGAGTGGCAGGTGCAGGTATGTCAATGCTTAAATCATGCAGGAGATAACGTAGCCAACTAAGTTCACAAGTGACAGCAGCCATGGCACGATATTCCAATTCAGCTGAGGAACGAGAGATGGTGTGCTGCTTCTTGGACTTCCAGGAGATGAGGGAATGACCGAGAAATACACAGAAGCCAGTTGTGGATTTTCGTGTGTCTGGACAATTTGCCCAATTAGCATCAGAGTATGCGATGAGTTCAAACTTAGAGTTGTTGGATGAAAATATGCCCTGGCCCGGGGTTCCTTTGATATATTTGAGTATTTTGATAATGGCATCGTAATGAGGAACTCGTGGCTTCTCCATGAACTGACTGAGGAGATTAACACTATAGTTCAGGTCTGGCCTTGTGTTGGTGAGGTAAAGCAGTTTTCCAACTAACTTTCTGTACAATGAGGGGTCATGAAACAATTCTCCATCATCCTTAGTCAGCTTTATATTTGGTTCCATGGGCAAGGGGGATGACTTGGCTGCTAGTAAACCTGTTTCAGAGAGTATGTCTAGAGCATACTTGCGCTGGCAGAGCTGGATCCCTGCTTTGGAGCGAGCTATCTCCATACCAAGAAAATATCGAAGTGGACCCAGCTTTTTAATCTTGAATTTTGAAGCAAGAAACTGCTTTACGTCGTTGCTGGAAGTGGAATCTGAGCTTAGTAAAATTATGTCGTCAACATCAATGAGGAGAGCAATGAATGAACTAGGCATTTTCTTTGTGAACAAGCTATAATCTGCTTTGGATTGAATGAAACCGAATTCAGCTAAGGAGGAAGACAATTTGGTGTTCCATTGTCGAGATGCTTGCCGCAAACCATATAAACTTTTGTGTAGGCGACAAAACTTATTTTTCTTAGCTGATGGATGACCAGGAGGAGGCTTCATGTATAGCTCTTCATCGAGTTCTCCATAGAGAAATGCATTATTTACGTCCAATTGTTGGAGATCCCAGCCCTTGATGGTAGCTACTGCAATAAGGCAACGAATAGATACCATTTTAGCAACCGGGGAAAATGTGTCATGAAAGTCGATACCTTCTCGTTGTGTGAAGCCCTTTGCAACTAATCTGGCTTTGGCACTTTCAATGGAACCATCAGCATTGAATTTATACTTGTAAATCCATTTGCATGCAATCGACTTCTTGCCAGGAGAGAGATCAACCATGGACCATGTCTCATTAAGCTCGAGAGTAGTAAGCTCTTGCTCCATTGCTGCACGCCATATTGGTTCTTTGACAGCTTGTGTGTAAGATGTTGGCTCATGGTGTATTGAAATGGAAGTAGTAAAAGCCTTGAATGAAGGGGAGAGGGTGTGATAAGAAAGAACAGAGGCGAGAGGAAAATTTACCTTTGGATTGTTAGGAAAACCATGACCTTCATGCTCAGATGTTGATTGAAGAGAGGCTGGTGCAGTAGCTTGCTGGCAATGGAATTCTTTAAGATAAGCTGGAGCATTTTTAATTCTGGTGGAACGTCTTGGGAAGCTGCTTGGGTTGGAACTTTGGTTAGGCTGAAGGACTTGAAGTGGTATTTCAGTTGATGAAGAAGAATTGGGTGGAGTGGAGGAGTTAGAGGAAGAGGAGGTGGTATAGGGCTGGAAGGGTTGTCTTGGTGTTTCGGGAGATGTTTGATATTGAATATCAAAGTTGGTAGTGTATTGGAATGGAGATGGTTGTTGGCATTTGTTTGTGACTGAGGTATGGAGTTGTTTGAGTGGAAAAATAGCCTCATAAAATATGACATCACGGGATAAGAAAATCTGGTTTGTATTTAGATCGAGGAGCTTGTATCCTTTGACACCATATGGGTAGCCAATGAACATGCATCGTCGAGCTCTTGGCTCAAATTTGGATCGATCATGGCTATTGGTGGAGGCAAAACACAGACAGCCGAATACTTTGGGATGAATGTAGTTGGGTTTGGTGTTATAGAGGAGTTCAAAAGGAGACTTAAAATGAAGAAGAGGGGAAGAGGTTCGGTTGATCAAGTAAACTGCAGTGGTGATGAAGTCAGGCCAATAATGCATGGAAAGACCCGATTGAAATTTCAATGCTCTTGCAACATTTAGGATGTGCTGGTGTTTCCGTTCAGCTAGAGCATTTTGTTGGGGTGTGGCAACACATGTTAATTGATGTGTGACACCTTTGGATTGGAAATAATGTGGCATGTGAAATTCAGCTCCATTGTCAGTTCGAATAGTTTTGATTGGAGTTGTGAACTGAGTTTCGATGAGAGCAAAAAAATTCTGAAGAGACTTGCGAGCTTCTGATTTTGTTTGAAGGATGTAAATCCAAGTGCAACGAGTATATTGATCAACAATTGTGAGAAAGTATTTGGCTCCATTATATGCAGATGTTCTATTTGGACCCCAAATGTCAGCTGCGATAAGGTCAAAAGGCTTGGTTGCCGTGATGTGAGATGAAGGGAAAGGTAGCTTATGTTGCTTTGCAATTGGGTAGATTTCACAGGGGGTTTTGGAAAACACTTTGGGTTTAGATTTGTTCTTGTAAATGTCATTTATCATGCGGTGAGTCATTGAACTGTGTCCAAACCGATAGTGCCATAATTCAAATTCATCAAGTTTGGATACATTGGAGGAATTAACAACATTGGAACAGAATTCAAAAGAATGCAAAGCAGTGGGGTTGGATCTCTGTGTTTGGAGGTGGTATAAGCCATTATGCACCTTCCCCAGTCCAATCGTCATCCAAGATGAAAGGTCCTGTATAAAACAACAATTTGAGAGGAAAATTAGACAACAATGCGAATGAGATGTCAAGGACTTTGCTGAAATTAAATTGAAAAAAAATGCAGGTACATATAGGACATTTTTCAGTGTTAAGAATTCGGTGAGTTGAATATCACCGAGGTGTGTTGCTGCTATTGTGGTTCCATTTGGAAGTTTTATCTGGTGTGTAACCGAGGTAATGTTGTGAGTGAAAAGTGAGGGATTACAGATCATGTGATCTGTAGCTCCGGTGTCAAGAATCCAAGTGGAATTGCAAGAAGAAATACCAGAGACAGGAGGAGAATTAGAGGTACTGGCATGGTTAGCTGCAGATGTGGATGTAGCTGGATTAGAGGGATGGAGTAGAGCAATGAGATGGCTGTACTGCTCCTGAGTAATAGGTGGTCCATGGCTGATTTGTTCCTGCTCAAGAGTAGATTGATTAGCAAATGATTTAAACTTATTGTGGTGCTTATGGCCAGGGGGAAAACCGTTGAGCTTATAACATTTTTCTTTGGTATGTCCTGGAATACAGCAGTGTGAACACACGGGAAGATAAGGATTAGCTTTGAAGCAGCGTTCCAGGGAATGTCCAGAGATGTTACAATGTGAACAAAATAGGCGGTCCTTCCGTGAGGAAGGAAAATTGCGTTGGTCAGGTCCCCGGGCAGCCATTGCGATGGGCAATGAAGGAGAGTGAAGTTGCCTACGTCGTTCTTCCTGCTAGACGATGGATATGACACGATTGAGTGGAGGAATATCATCGTGAAGTAGGATTTGTGTTGGAATCTGTATTAGGGAGAGTTTCTGAGTCAGTGTCAGAGGTGTGTTGGCTCATTCTTCTGATACCATATTGAGAGTAGCACAGAGGAAGGCTTAATGATGATGGAAAAACAGAGGAAAATATTAACTGAATATTATTCTTGCTTTGAATATACAGTACGTCCTATATATAGACTACAACATATATTGGAAAATAAGAAATGTTCTGATAGTGCTAACAAGCCTAACAGAATGAAAAGTAGTAACAGAATGCAAGGTGGCGTCTGTATCACTGCATTTTATCTGGTGTAACCTTGGGTAGCAACGTCTGTTGTGAGCTCAATACTTTCCCATAAAGTAACACCTTCCATGTTCTGTAGAACAAGATTCCCGGTGTTGTAGAGAGATAAGTGTACTGAGGAGAGTGACTGGGTGTTTGTTGCCCAAACTGTGAACTTTCCAGCGTCGGTTAGGATAAGATTTCCATTTTTGAGGAGCGAGAGCTTGGAGCTCCTTCCATTCACTGGTTGATCACGGTTTGCCATCCAGATTACAGTCTGGTTCTTGCCACTGGATGGCTTATTGAACCATATGGCATAGCAATAGGCATTTTCACCCACGGAATAAAAGCCAGCAGAGAAAACTCCATTAGCTGATATCAGAACGTCTTTCAATTTTTCAATTGAGAGGGATGTGCCTTCACGAATGGTATCCAAGCTTGGAGATGAGAACGGGAGAGCAAATGACAAAGACAATAGAAGGAACAGAACTGGCGAAGCCATGGTATCCAAACCTTGGCAACTACTGCTATAAAAACTTGTTTGAAACGAATATATAGGATGTGGTGTGCATGTGGATATATATAAAACTGAGGGAAAGAATGAATGATGGTCGGGTTTCTTGGATAACTTTAATGAAAATAAACAATTTTTTAAAATTTTCATGTAAAAAAAATATAATAAATAATTTAATTTTTTTAAATTTTAAAATAAAAATAATATTAAAAAATAATATTTTATTCGACATTTAACTTTCATCTTAATTCATCTCATCTCAACTCAGATCAAAACCTCACAGTCTTTCCTTCACATTGAGAAGTTATTTTCCTATTTTGATTATAAATGTGTATTAAGGTAAAAAGTGTAAAATCACCACTCACCACATGTCCCCTCAAAAGGTTTCACAATCTCGTTTGTGAGATGAGTTGAGATTAAAGTTAAAAATTAAATAAAATATTATTTTCATTTTAAAATTTTAAAAAAATTGAATTGTTTATTTTATTTTGTGTGGAAATTTAAAAAAGTTGTAATGATTAGATAAGTTAAGTTGAGCGGATCAGTTGTGAAAAAAACGAGGGAGTTTTAAATTCAGGACCTCTGCTCTGATACTATGTAAAATCGTCACTTATTTTAAAAGTTTAAATTGATTGAAAGAAATAAATTTTACTACTTGCATTATATTCTTATGAAGAAAGAATAAAAGAACTATAAAAAAAATAAAAATAAAAACTTGGTAAGAAAAGAAACGAGGAGTACTTCAATAATCCCTGCAGATAAATCTCAACAAAAATTTCATCAACTTGATCAATGTGGACAACTAATGATCATAAGAGAAAAGTGTTAAAAGCTACTATTGTTTTCGTACTACGTACAGTCTACAGATAATGTTTCAACTTTGATTAGAATATGTTAATGATCTATTTTTAAAGGAAAAATAAGTCTAGGGAGTCTCTAATTACTTCTTAAAGAATTAAATCAAATGCCAACATTAACCACGAGTACTAGTTCTTTCCAAAGAAACAAATTAGGCTTCCGAATGAAAACCAAGAAATGCCATCATGTACTATTCAGCACGAACATAAAAACAAGAAGAGAAAGACACATCCATGTTTACAAGCAAACAAGGAAAAAACAAATCTGTCTGATTTCTTGTCTGCATACTGAGAAAACATAATCGGTTCCAATACGTTATAAAATGTCAAGAAACAGCATAATGGCACGACTTGACTCCAAGAAATTAAAAATAAAAAAATAAAAAAGACTCCAACTATTGTTTGTTATGTGATGCCCCATTATGAATTATAAGGGTAAGTGGTATATAGATTTTCACTGCTTAACAAGTTTTTACTCTTTATAATCGTCTCAACGACGCTTTAATTCACTACAAGAAAACAACTTATTTGCGACCAGTTAATTCTAGCGAAATAACTATTTGCAACTAAAAGTAGTTATTACAAATAGTCTTTTGGTTACAAAAACCCGTTTTTCTTGTAGTGATTATACTATTGACTAGTCTTTTTTAGAAAGAACAACAAATTTATTCATCGTCAATTTTTCCATCATCCTTTCATCATCTCATAATGTAGCATTAGATGATTGGTTCACAAGTGAAATATAATAAATAGTGATCAATCATCTAATGCCACGTTATGGAATGATAAGAGAATGACGAGAATTAAGAGGATGAGTAACATTACATTAGAAAAAATATGTTCTTACTCTTTAATATAATAACTCTTGAGTATACCATTCACCGCCTAGACGGGCCCAATATTGCCATCCAAGAAATTTCTTGAGGTTTAAGAATGTTATTCAATGGTCAGTCCAAAGAGTTTTTAGGTTAGATTTTGGAGTTTTTAGGTTAATATGATATGATATTATATTATATTGATAAAATCATCAGAATATATAGTGGAAAACATGCATACGTGACTGCAGCAAGCTAGCTGGTAAATAATATAATTAATTAATTTGGGGTTTCAAATTCCTGGCAATTTCCAGCTTTCTCTTCCCAAATGGGTTAATGTAAAGTTCGACTTGATAAGCTGGCATTGGAAAATAGAAAATTCTTTTGACAGAGATAGAAAAGTATTCCCGAATTAAAATTCTTGGCAACTTCCTGATCAGGATTTCCAAGGCATGCTCATGAGATCAGCTGCACGGTTAATTTTATATCTGATCCAAACCACTCATCATATCATCATCAGATCAGCTGGTTGTATTTAGTTGTACCACCTGCAGACAGAAAGGACTATTGCCAATATTCAGAGATTAACAGCGTGATCACTTTCACTATCATTTTCTTGATGCAAAAGCATCTCAACTATATTCTCATTTTCTTGATGCAAAAGCATCTCAGCTATATTCTTGGCTCGTGCGAGGACTAGCAATGGATTCTCTATATGCCATCTTCAAAATCACATCTTTTGAAGATTGATTTTGCATATCAAAAAAAACTCTCATATTGAATTATCCATTTTTGAACCAAATGATAATAAAATATTATTATTTTTTTTATTTTTTGTTTGTTTCCTAAAATTATTTTTTTATATATATTTTACAATTAGTATCCACTTTTTTTTTTAATCGAAATACTTTTATAATAAGAAAAGAAATAAACATAGAATGTAAAATTGTAAATCCCAGGGTATTAAATGATATAAATGCTGCACTAGCAATATTTAATGCTGCAGAATTTATATAATTTGTTTATCTCTCTTTAAATTGTATAAAATATTTAATAAAACAATTATAAAAAAAAATCAACGTATATTTAAACAAATTATCAATATCTATGTGACATTCTCAGTGTGATAGATACTGATGTACCATCACTCTTCATTAGTATCTTTCCTCCCCATCTAACACGCAATTCGAACTCTTGCTCTATTTTCTTTTCCAAAAAGCCTTTTCCCCTTTTCGCCTTGCACCAAGTGCACCGTCCCTTTGCTAGTATTTCAATTAGTTTAATTTCAATTAAAAAATAGAAAAATAAAATAAAGTAGGATGGGAACGATTCAAAATTCTTCTTTAAAAAAAAAAAAATTAGTATAAAAATTGAACTTATTACGAGAATCCAGTCAATAGCATCTAATAAATCCTACCTACTATTAAATTTGAACCAATAAATGCAATACTCTAATTTGAAGTAACGACCCCGTCATATGAAAGTAATACCATAACATTAAGAAGTAGGTTATGAAAGCAATGACTATTTTCCTAAAGTCTCCTCTAACTATTATCTCCTCTCTGTGGAAAGAACAGTTAGATGGTTGGATAGTCTTGGTTACTCTTACGTGTAAGTGAAGGATCGAGTTCACTGGTCCATAGTGGGCTGAGTGGTGAGTTAGTATGGAGGAATTGGAAGAACAATGGGAAAAGTTGAGGCTTTCAAAAGAGAAAAAACATAAAATAAGTTTGGAGACAAACCATCTGGAAGAAATGATGAAAAAATGAAAAAAACGTATTGTAGGACAGCTATTTTCTAATCGAGTTATAGGAAAAAAGGTGATATGCTCAACGATGGGGAAGATATGGAAAGTTGGAAAAACTTTTGTATTTCATGAAATTAGTTCAAATTTTTTCATTATTTCTTTCGAAAGTCAAGCGGATAGAAGCAAAGTACTCAAAGGGAAGCCTAGGTTGTTTGACAATTGCCTATTTTTACTGAAACCATATGATGGGATGACACCTCCAAACAAAATGAAGTTTGATATTGAGAGAAGATTTAGTGCGAAAGGAGAGCATTTTTGTATATAGTATATTTGAAAACTCATTTGTTGAAATATTTGATAAAAACAGATTTTAATTAGATATTTTAAACAAAAAAGTACTTGACCTATTTAAATATCTAAAAAAAAAAAAAATCACATTCAAATAAGTTTTCATATTTAAGTACTATTCACTCTTGTCAATTTTCTGTGTCGACAGCATCTTAATTCAAGCGCAGCATCTCCATTGGCAAACCCAAATCTAGCTCCGGTACTTCAAAACTGCGGGCTTCGCCTCAACTCGTGACTAGTTAGCAGGCTATGATCGTTTAGTTAGCTGCCTAATCCCTGGAAATAAAGGTTGAGGAAAAACTCTATAGATATAAAGGGATCCCACGCACTGATGTGAGTGTGCCACGTATCCTCTTTTTTTTTTTTTTTTCTTTTTTCCTCCTCTGTGCGTCTCCCCTCCCCTCCTCCCCCTTTCCCCCTCTGCCTCTGCTTTCCAGTGGCCGCCATTGTGGTCGGGGACCACCTCAGAACCGGCAGAAGCCGCCATCATCTCCCCTCCCCTCCTTCCCCTTTATCTTTATGTTAAATGATTTAGTTGGACATGAAGAATTGTCATATATAACTGGTAAAACAGTATCATATATATAAAAATAGAATTTTAAAATCCTGTTAGAAATGGCAGTTATGACCCTATTTTTCTTTATTTATTGCTTAAAAAATTCTAACATTTGGGTCAGAATCCAAGCATGCTAGTGTACAGTTTGCTTCGGCTTCGCAAAGTCTAACATTCTTTCTGGCATTTAAATTCTTAGAAATCTAGATTTTTTAGAATGTCACATTTGGAAATAATTAGAAATATGATGGGATTCTATGTAATATAACAATCTCGCGTGTGGTTCAATATTCCTAGAAATCATTTGTTTTTCTCAAGCCTATTGTTTGCGGATTGGCTTAATAAGAGAATAATATAGTAATTAAATAATAAAGTTGCCTGGAATTAGTTTATTTCCAAAGTAACGTGCTCCCATCTACACGGTTTTGAACTTTAATTAATTTCCACCGATTAATTTGGATTATTTTAATTAAATTCTACTATCAACTTTAGACTTTTGATCAGTTTTTCTGACGTGGGAGCATTGAAAATTCATTCCATTAACTACGCCTGCTCTAACATCTTTCGTTCTCCTGACGGCAATAATGACGGATCGAGGATGGAATATTGGTCGTAAGATATTTAAGTAACAAAGTTACCAATTATCATATTTAATAGGATGATGAATATTTTTGTTCTTTTTTAATTAAATAAATTTGTACCGTATTGGAATTTTAGACTTTGGATACTTTTTTATCAATATCCATACAAAAATAGTAAAACAAAGTATAGCCAATTGCTATGGGACCAATTAATTGATATTTTTCTGTCCTTTTACAACAAAGTCATCATCTAATGGAAATCAATGGACCAACTTGAACATCTTTTTTTTTTTGTTTTAAAAAAGAATCCACTTGCTTTGAGACCAAATTGATCACTTTAAGGATAGCAATGGAAAACAGGGGAAAAGAGAAAAAGAAAGGAGGAGAAGGGGAAAAAAGAGGAAAGAGATGAGAAATGAGAAAGAAATGACAGGGAACGATGGGAAGAAGAAGACGGAAAATGGAGAGGTGAAACTGAAAAAGTTGGTGCTTGATTTCTAGTTCCGAGTGACAAGAAGCTCCAAAGAAGTTGCCAACAAGTTTCTCATCTCTCTTTTAATTTTCCTTTTATTTAAAAAAAATTGAAGACACAACGCACGCGACATTGGCATGATTAATACACTTTCTTAAAAATAAAGAAGTTGCCTACAAGTTCGCTATTTTATTTATAGGAATTATTGTGTACTGACACTCATGACCAGCTTGTATTCCTTCATTTTTTTAATCATGTCGACAACTGCGACTACAACCACTCATTTTTTTTGTCGGTATTGGATATGGGAAATGCTTCACCACTGAGAGGTACTGGTCCCGAGACATTTTCTCGATACTAGTTTTAATTTTTTTTATTTGGTATTTGCACTGACATTAAGGGCTATCATATGTTTCATATATAATGTTAAAATGGCTCATATATGGGCAACTCACTCTATTGATCTCAACTTTTGGGTTTAGGAATGCTATATATGCAAATATAATGTTATGATTTGCAACAATCATAATCATCTTCTCAAGTCCATTAATTAAGAAACAAGAGCCTAATTTATTTGCTCATATATGTGCACTTTGATTAGCTTGTAAGCTTTTCACTTTGTTCGTTTACTTGTAGCCATATGTTTGTCTCTTGAATTATGAATTCAAGTGTTGTGCTAAACAACAGCGGCAAGCATCCTTGTTTATAGTTCTTAAGTGGACAGTTGTATATATATATGGTATTGTACACCGTGCTTGGAACATAGTTTATAGTAGTGTGGCAAAGTAGAATTGACTTTTTTTTTTATCTGTAAAATGTTTTAATTTTGGAGGTGATTGAGATAAACTTATTCCGACATTCTATGATTTAAAGATAAAGGGTAACGTACAAGTCCAACCTCAAAAGCCATTTTCAGATGACGATAGAATAAACAAAATTATTAAAATTATGGATGCAAATGAAATCATAACTTGTGATCCTAGTCATGACTGCAAAATCACCATTCGTCCAAAAATTTTAAGTTAATAAGAATAAGTAGATTTTATCATTTATATTTATTTAGCACTCTCACTCACATGTAGGCTGTCAAACTCGCCCTCAATGAATGAGTCTAATACGTAAAAAAATTAATTAAATAGGTAAAACGTAAAGTCAGGACTTGAACTCAAAATCTTTACCCTGACACCATATGAAAGTATCACTAGTCTAAAAAATTTAACCTTAAAAAAAGTAGTAGATTAATCATTTATATTTGTCTCAAAAATACTTGCATTCCTTTACACGGTTTCAAATTCAAGTCCTACTTAAAAATAAAAAATTCAAGTCCTACTGTATAAAACAAACGTCCAGATCCCACACCCATTAATTTTTCTGTATGAACTCAAGACTTTTGAGATTTTCTAGCTTGGTTGAATAGAAGTTGTCAGTAAAGATTGAGAAGACTTTTGAACTCATAATAGCTAGCATGGTTGTTGGCAAAGAAGCCCAACTAGCCATGTGCATTGGTGGGTCCTATGGTTTCATAATTCAATTGTGTATATTCCATATTACACGGTTTCAAATTCAAGTCCTACTGCGTAAAACAAACGTCCAGATCTCACGCCCATTAATTAGGATTATTCTAATTAATTTTTTAAATGAACTCAAGTAGTAAACTGTTTATGAAAAATAGTGAATTAATTTGAGGTGATTTAAGTAGGCAAACACAAAATGTCACATGTCATCCATATGAATCTTGATCGACATGCATGCATATAAATCAATCGAGCAAGTACTTTTGTCGGAGTCGGAGTTCGGAGCTCACGTGGGCTCCAATGACTGCAAACTCCTACACTATTTTTAAAAAATTGGTTTAACTAAAACGACGTCATTTTGTTTAAAAGGAATGATATCATTTTATTCACAAGGGAGTAAAAACTGTAGGTTCATTCAACATGGAACTCTCTCTCCTCTTCGATTCTCCAACGACAACTCTTCTCTCCATGTCGCCTACACTGTCGCCAGCCACCTTAGAGGCAACTTCATCCACCGTTTTTTCTTGTAAGTCTTACTTGTTATATTTTGTTGTAAGGGTTTTAATTGTTTGTTAATTGAATTGTTTCGGGTTCAAAATTGTTGAAGTTGTTTGTGAAACTTGTTGTTTTTGTAGTTTTTGTTGTTGATTTATTATTTGAATGGGGGGATTTCTACTTTTAGGATTTTACTCATGAGATTTGTGGGATTTTGTTTGTATAAAATCGAACGGTACCCTTCAGACAACATCCTCTCGATGTTCGCTCGACTGTGGCTCGAGCAAACATCACACAGATTGTTCCCTTGAGCCTTCACTCAAGTGTGACTCGAGTGGAAATGCAGTTTCTGTGTTTTATCTATTTTTAAAACTGCAAACACGACTAGACACATATAATTTTATTTTTCAATGTATTTCTAATATGTAGATAATTTTCATTACATGTTAAATAACGTTTGTTTGTTAATTGTTTCAGATTATTTTCATAGAAAATTATGGATGTCACACCAGAGTTTATTGATGGATGGCGGTATCTTTGCACTAAACCAGAGTTTCCATCTTACCCATTTCATAATTGTTTTCTAGTACTGGGTCAACGATCTCTTCAAGCAAGGAAGCCATTGTAGCCATTCCATTCCTTTTTTCCCTCACCCAAGTAACCAGTGTTTTGGGTTCTGCCTCCCCTCCACTGTCTATAGCATGGACACCCCTTGTTGGTCCCTTTCCTGTCACCATCTCCAATACAACAATTCCGTAGCTATAAACATCCACTTTGGAGGTGATAGGAAGATTGAAAACCCACTCTGGAGCCATGTACTCTCGGGTTCCTCTTATTCTTGAGAAACTTGAATTCTCGAGGTTTCTATTTTGTAGCTTAGAGAGCCCAAAATCTGCCACCTTTGGTTGATAGTTAAAGTCTAGGAGTATGTTCTGAGGCTTTACATCACAGTGTAAAACCCACTCTAAGCACTCTTCATGCAGATAAGCTAGGCCTTTAGCTGTGCCAACGACAATGTCAAACCTTTTCTTCCAGTCAAGTGCATGAGATGACAGGTTTCGGGCCAAAGAACCATATTCCATGTACTCGTACACCAAAAGCCTGTGCTTTCCCTCTGCGCAATACCCCCACATCTCAATTAAGTTCATGTGGTTAATCCTTCCAATGATGCTTACTTCTGCTAGAAATTCACCTTCTCCTTAATTAGGTTCGTTGAGATGCTTGATTGCTACAGCTCGATTATCAGGCAATACCCCTTTGCATACTATTCCTCCCGCACCTCTTCCAATCTCCTCTTTAAAACCTTTTGTTGCCTTCTTGAGCTCAGCATAGGTAAATCTTCTAAACCCAGTGATAGCAACAAGATAGCCTTGCTTGTCTACACTTGAACCTTGCTGGGTTCTACTCAATAGACACCACACCAAAAAGATACAGATGATTTCAAATCCACCGACTCCACATGCAAACCAGAGCATGAATTTCACTATCCCATTTTCACGAATTTTATAATGCGCTCTCTCTAGTTGTACTGTACCTTTACTTGAGCAAACTAATGTGAAATCTTGTACAAGATTTGCGAAGGAGAAGACATTGCGTTTAGGCAGTCTCAAATAGAGGTCACCATTGAAATTCGGGAAAAGATGTCCATTTAGCAACGACGTCTTGGGGTAGCAACTTGGAAAATCACCTTCCCGGGAGAAGGTGAATTGGAACCCTTTGCAATCGCATAGCTGCAAACATAATGTAACGAGCCGACTTAATATTATTAAGGATAAATTATGGATAGTTTCATTGGGCCTAAATTAGATTAATGGGCCAATTATTATAGAAGCCCAATTGAGTGTTCGAGTATTTTTTTAGATAGACTATGGGCCTAAGATTTTTATTTTGGTGAATATCAACTTTGTTATAGGGCTTACCATGTTATAATACTTTAAAGTGGAAATTTTTATGTACGGAGGATTTTTGGAGAACATATTGGATTTTTTTAAAGACAGAGTCGAATGCCAAAAACTCAAACAAAAACCCTTTGCCACACGTCTCCCACTTAGCATATATATTTTAGAGGTCTATCTTCGTTAAGACTCCAAACACCATTATCCTTCTAGATTCCTCTTCATAATAAAATCCCTAACCGTCTTACTTCCATAAATTCCAAGCCATGCACGTCTCTTTCCGGCTATTAATCACATGCACGTCTATCTCCTCTAGGGTTTTCCTTTTTTTAATCACCTTTATATATATATATATAGATACATACTTCCTGCAAAACATCAAGCCGCAGCACCATAACTCAGTTTCTTCACAACGCCCTTTGCCTTCACAACCCACTCTCACCGTAGCTCAACCACGAGGATACCCCACAGCACACTCACGACAGTCCACCATGAAACCACCAGCCACAACCATAGCTCTTCTCTCCACCATGAAACCACCAGCCGCAACAAACATCGAGAAACCACGTACGCCAGCCACGCGAAACCGCCAACCCACTGCCCAGCCAACGTGAAACTGCGGAAACCACCCACCAGAGGCTGCCACCCTGTCCCTCTCAGCCACTATGCAACGTCAAACTGCTCGACACCGTGACCCCCAGACAACCACCTAGACCTCACCGCCAAAGCCCGCCGTGAATCATTCCCAACCCATTGGAATACCTCTGTTTTTCACACCCAAAAACAGAGCACCTACTAATCTCCACGGTGAGCCACAGCCTAGCCACCCCACGGCACCAACTCCCTCCACTTCGTCACCACACTGCACAGAGAGTGCCGCTCGGCACATCATGCCACCACAAGCCGCCATCCTCGCTCTGTAAGTTCACGCCGACCCACTCCATGCATAGCCTCTCAGTAGTTGGTTATTCTCCCGTAAACTCTCTATCACTCTTCGTCTCTCTCTCTCTCTCTCTCTCTCTCTCTCTCTCTCTCTCTCTCTCTCAGTTTCGTACACACCCAGCCGCCGGAGTGCCACCAGCTTGCCACCGTCGAGTGCAACCCAACCTCACACCTAGCTTTCGGTAAGCCCTGCACTCCTTCTACATAACTTGCATGATTTCAAATGGAAAAAAAAAAAAAAACATATACGTAGCAATATGACAATTTTGCCCTTTGAATTAGTTTGTATTATATTTGAGCCTAAGCAGGCGTATTAGGATCTTGCAAAGAGTTGGGTTATATTTTTAAAAATTATCATGAAGATAAACATGTATGTTATTGACTATATTCGGACTCTAAATTATTTTGGACTTGATAATATTTTTATTAGAGCGAAGATTATATTCTTAAGGGGGATAGGCTTGTTTCTTAAATAGATTTGTGTTAAAATTAGGGTAAGTGAATATCAATTAATTGTTGATGAATTTAGGGAAATGATAGTATTTTAGGGATTAGGAGAATTTTAAGTATTGAAGAATTAAAATAGGATAATTTTAGCATTTTACAGTTAAATATTTAAATATGGGTTCGATTGGAATATTTATGGATATTACACGCTCATTGTATAGGTGATCAATTACGTGACGAAAATAGTGGATTAGCGCTACAAGGTAAGTAGCATGATCATATCCTTACACGTATGTACGGTAAACGGCATATCTTTTACAAAAATATTATGCATGTATGCCCTCCATTGGAAGCCCCTTTTTACGTACTCAAGACATGATAAAATTATGAAAATCCATAATTTTATATAAAGAATTATACATCAAAGTTATTTATGAAAATCCATGATTTTATACAAAGAATTATGCATCAAGTTATTAATGAAAATTCATGATTTTATGAATGGAGTTATGCATCAAAATAAATTAGGAAAAGTCATGCATGATTTTATGTGAAGATTTATGCATTAAAGTATTTATGAAAATTCATGATTTTATGTAAGAAGTCATGCATCACGACATATTGTGAAAGAATGTGATTTCATTTGAAATCTATGATATGATATGACAAGATATGACAAGTATGTATGTGATTTCTTTTGAAATCTATGATATGACAAGTATCCAAATATGATTATGATGAAATATGAATAATAAGATGCGTAACGACCTATGTTATGATATGAAGATGGTACCTATGTTATGGGCATATTGCATTGCCAAGTCGTACATGCTGGTAGTGCACCCAGTATGTCTTCCTTATATATGGATTCCACAACCCGTGGCCACGGGCGGAATCGGAATCTGCTTAGATTCGCTAACCCTAACTCACGGGGGTCAACAGTGGGTATCGGCCTATGACAAGTAAAAGATAAACTCATGTTCATGTTCATGTTATTTACGTATGTATTTATGAGTATGCACGTTTTTCAAGAAACCTTATGTTTATTATGTTTACTGTATGATGTGTGCTTATTGAGTATTCGACTCATTTTAGTTTCTTTTCATGTTTTTAAACCACCCCAGGTGATGACATTTATGAGGATGAGACTGTAGGACAGGACTTAACCACGGGAGGCGAGGCAGAGGCCTAGACAGATTTTACTATGATTAAGTTTTATGGTTTAAGATTTTAGTAAATTATTTTGATAAACACATGAGACTTCCATATTTTTTTTAAATAAGTGCTTCCGCAGACTCTATGTTGGATTTAAGTATTAATTAAATTTTATTTTGTTGATGGAATCTTTGGCATCTGGCTCGTTATTAAAAGGAAAAGTTTTAGTCAAGTTCAATAGTAGCACGCTGGCTCCCCGAAAATTCTAAAATGTCTTTATTGGGGAGCAGGGTGTTACACAAAACTTCTTACATTGATCCAACGTGTAATTAGGGAAGTACCCATAATCATGACCAAAGAATTGAACATGGGGTAACAGCAGAAAGCCAGACTCATTTCTATTGCAAGAAAGATGAAAGTCGGGTTCACACCCGTACGACCAATCCGTGAGATTTTTCATCTTAAATCCTAGGAGGCAAGAGCATTTCCTATCAGAACCAACAATATAGCTGCAAAAACTATTAGCCCCACAAATACCATAAATCATGCAAGGTGTCTGAATGGCTTGCCAGGACACAACCCACTTCTCCCCCACCTCATCCCAACTGTACAATCGAACATCACCATTGTAATCCATTTTCAGTCTTCTCTGAAGTTCCCAAAAGTATCAAGCACTGCGATCCGACTGCTGGTGTACGAGAACCTTCCAGCTTCCCAGCTCTCAACCCCCGGGTCTGGCCAGTAAATGCCAGAAACCTCAAGACTGTCATGAAGAAGGCGGAGAATGTTGTCGTTATCAAAATAGAACTTGTAAAAACCAGAGGAATAGTTTGTCTGGCTTCTAGAAGAGACGAGCCTTGTGCTTCTAGTGAGTAGTTGTTGGGGAAGAAGGGTGTCTGTTGGGAAATTAAAGCTTTCCCATAAAGTAACACCTTCCATGTTCTGTAGAACAAGATTCCCGGTGTCGTAGAGAGATAACTTCACTGAGGAGAGTGACTGGGTGTTTGTTGCCCAAACTGTGAACTTTCCAGCGTCGGTTAAGATAAGATTTTCATTTTGAGGAGAGAGAGCTTGGAGCTCCCTCCATTCACTGGCTCATCAGGGTTTGCCATCCAGATTACAGTCTAGTTCTTGCCACGGGATGGCTTATTGAACCATATGGCATAGCAATAGGCATGTTCACCCACGGAATAAAAGCCAGTAGAGAAAACTCCATTAGCTGATATCAGAACGTCTTTCAATTTTTCAATTGAGAGGGATGTGCCTTCACGAATGGTATCCAAGCTTGAAGATGAGAACGGGAGAAAAAATGGCAAAGACAATAGAAGGAACAGAATTGGCGAAGCCATGGTATCCAAACCTTGGCAACTACTACTATAAAAACTTGTTTGAAACGATTATATAGGATGTGGTGTGCATGTGATATATATAAAACTGAGGGAAAGAATGAATGATGGTCGGATTGGAGAAAAATGAAGAGAAACGAAAAGCAGGTCAATGGCTCTTTTTCTTGGATAACTTTAATGAAAATAAATAATTTTTTTAAATTTTATGCACATAAAATATAATAAATAATTTAATTTTTTTAAATTTTAAAATAAAAATAATATTAAAAAATAATATTTTATTCAACATTTAACTTTCATCTTAATTCATCTCATCTCAATTCAAATCAAAACCTCACAGTCTTTCCTTCACATTGAAAAGTTATTTTCCTATTTTGATTATAAATGTGTATTAAGGTAAAAAGTATAAAATCACCACTCACCACGTCCCCTCAAAAGGTTCCACAATCTTGTTTGTGAGATGAGTTGATATTAAAGTTAAAAATTAAATAAAATATTATTAGAATATATTTTTTTAATATTATTTTTATTTTGAAATTTAAAAAAATTAAATTGTTTATTTTATTTTATATAAAAATTTGAGAAAGTTATAATGATTAGATAAGATTAGTTGAGCGGATCAGTTGTGAAAACAAACGAGGAGGTTTTAAATTCAGGACCCCTGCTCTGATACTATGTAAAATCGTCATTTACTTTCAAAGTTTAAACTAATTGAAAGAGATAGATTTTACTTCTTGCATTATATTCTTAACAAGAAAGAATAAAAGACTATAAAAAAATAAGAAGGAACGAGGAGCAATTCAATTATCCCTGCAGATAAATCTCAAACAAAAATTTCATCAACTTGATCAATCATGTGGAGAACTAATTATGATCATTAAAGTGTTAAAAGATACTATTATTTTCGTACTACGTACAGTCTACAGATAATGTTTCAACTTTGATTAGAATATGTTAATCATCTATTAGCCTTGTTTGTTTTTAGAGATGAGATGAGATGAGCTGAGATTAAAGTTAAAAAGTTGAATAACATATTGTTAGAATATATTTTTTAATCTTATATTTATTTTGGGATTTGAAAAAGTTGAATTATTTATTTTATTTTGTATAGAGATTTAAAAAAGTTGTAATGACTATTTTTCTAAGTCTCCTCTAACTATTATCTCCTCTCTGTGGAAAGAATAGTGAGGTGGTTGGATAGTCTTGGTTACTCTTATGAGTAAGTGAAGGATCGAGTTCACTGGTCCGTAGTGGGCTGAGTGGTGAGGTAGTATGGAGGAATTGGAAGAACGATGGGAAAAGTTGAGGCTTTCAAAAGAGGAAAATCATAAAATAAGCCTGGAGACAAACCATCTAGAAGAAATGATGAAAAAATGAGAAAAAAGTATTGTAGGGCAGCTGTTTTCTAATCGAGTTATCGGGAAATAGGTGAAATGCTCAACGATGGGGAAGATATGGAAAGTTGGAAAAACTTTTGTATTTCATGAAATTAGTTCAAATTTTTTCATTATTTATTTCGAAAGTCAAGCAGATAGAAGCAAAGTACTCAAAGGGAAGCCTAGGTTGTTTGACAATTGCCTGTTTTTACTGAAACCATATGATGGGATGACACCTCCAAACAAAATGAAGTTTGATATTGAGAGCTTTTGGATACAGTTGCATGATCTACCACTGGTATGCATGAACAAAGAAACAGGGAGGCAAATTGTAAGTTCAGTTGGTACTGTAAAGGAGATAGACGTAAAAGAAGATGGTATTGGCTGGGGCAATTATTTACGAGTAAATGTGGAGATTGATATAAGGAAGCAACTGTCAAGGGGTAGATTTATTCATCTGTTGGGTGATAGACTCTGGATTCCAATTAGATACAAAAAATTGCCTCGAGTATGCTTTACTTGTGGTAAATTGGTGCATGCTTCTTCGAGATGCCACAAAATCATAGGGGAATCCTCACAAAATATGAAAGAGGAAAGGCAGTTTGGGGTGTGGCTTTATGCAACTTCAATACCAAGGGGTAGTCTTCGCAAAAGACAACATGATGAAGGCACATATGAGTCTGGTGAGAGTTTTTCTGAAAGTCATAAGGGCGGAGGTGATGGTTGGGGATCAAAACATTCAAGGCTGATAATGATTCTGATAGGCAACATTGTGAGAATGGAGGATTCAGGCAAAAGTGCAACTAAATGCAAGAATTATGGGGGTTCAAAATTTGAATTCAAACAAGCTGGATTGCAAGAGGAAGTTATGGAAGAAACTTATCAAAATGGTTGTTTTGATAAGGGCATTAATTCAGATGATAACTGTTGGAAGTGATGAGCAGAAGGATGAGGTATGTGAGAAACAGTTGGGCCATGAAAGAGTCTCTATTGAAGGGTACATGGATATAGGGGCTGGACAGATGCATTATGGGCCTAAGGGGGATCTGAAAAGCATTGCAGATGTTAAAAAAAGCAATGATAGTCATATCCTAAAAACTACCATGATAAAAGAAGCAAAGTTGAACATGGTAGATGTGGGGAAGGCTGCCCAAGGAAAATGGAAAAGGAAAGCTCATAGTCAAGGTAACAATTCTGCTATGTTACTGGGGTCTGGTATTAAACGTAGTCTACTAGAAAGATGGTGAGGATAGAGCGGAGGATGTAGTGATGAAAAAAAGGAAGTTTGAAGTAAGTGTGGAAGACTCAAATACAACTCAAGTATCGGCAGAGGCTATGAGACAGCCCCACCAAACATTATGAAAACACTGAGTTGGAACTGCCAGGAGCTTGGGAACCCCTGGACAATTCATGAACTTTGCCATTTGGTAAAGGAAAAGAAGCCCCAAGTAGTTTTTCTCATAGAAACAAAACTACTTACTAGGAGGTTTGAAAGAATAAAAAATAGGTTGAATTGTGTGGGCTGTTTTGTAGTAGAACCAGTAGGTAGAAGAAGAGGGTTTGCACTATTATTGACAGTAGATGTGGATGTTGATATTATTAACTTTTCTCACCAGCATATTCATTCAAAAGTTAAATATGATAAAGAAATGATGGATTGGTACCTAACAGGTTTTTATGGTCATCCTGAATTATGCAAAATAAAGGAGACATGGAGCTTATTATCGATTATAAAACCACCTACATGCCAATCATGGTGTGTGTTAAGTGACTTTAATGAAGTGTTATTCCAATCTGAAAAATCAGGAAGGAGGTGAGACCAGAAAAGCAAATAGAGGATTTCAGAAATGTTCTTGGGAGCAATAATCTTTTTGACTTGGGATGGGAAGGGAACAAATATACATGGAGTAATAAACATGTTGATGGCTCCTTTATTAAGGAAAGACTGGATAGAGGGGTGGCTAATGCTAAATGGTCAGAATTATTTAGTAATAGAGTGGTGCATGTGTTACCAGTAGCAAAGTCTGACCATAGACGTTTATTGCTAGTTATGAAGAAGAAAAGATAGGTCTGGAGGAAAAAGAAGTTGGTGTTTAGGTTTGAAGCAAAGTGGATACTAGAGGAGGAAGGTAGTAATGTGGTACAAGGGGCATGGAATAAAGGGTATACAATTTTGGATCCCTTTCACAAGTTCAAAAGAAGTTAAATACTTGTAGAAGGGACTTACTCAGATGGATTTCTACAATGGCTGAGGATGAAGGAAAGTGCACATCAAAATGAAAGAGCTCATAATGTAAATGATATTAAAAAGCTGCAAGGAGCTCATAATTCTTAAGGTTAATTCTCCTGCTACTGTTAGTGAGTTTAGACCTATTAGTTTGTAATGTTCTTTAAAAACTTGTATCCAAGATTATAGCTAACAGGTTAAAAAAAAAGTGCTAAATTGCATCATCTCCAACAACCAAAGTGCTTTCATCCTTGGGCGCCTCATTACAAATAATGTAATGATAGCCTATGAGACTTTGCACACTATGAAGACAAGACAAAGAGGAGAATCAGCAAGCATGACTCTAAAGTTAGATATGGCAAAAGTTTATGATAGAATTGAATGAGGTTTTCTTGAAGCAGTGATGAGGAAGCTGGGGTTTGAAGAGAGATGGATCAGAGTAATCATGGAATGTGTAACCTCAGTTACATATTCTGTGATTGTGAATGGACAGCCAGGAGAGATTATTAAACCTACTAGAGGTTTAAGGCAAGGGGATCCCATCTCCACTTACCTTTTTATTTTATGTGCTAAAGGGTTGAGTGCTCTAATAAACTCAGCTAAAAGAGGTGGAAAAACAAGAGGGGTTGATGTTTCAAGAGGGGGGATACGGGTGAATTACCAATAATTTGCTAATAGTGGCATCATCTTTCGAAGGGCAAATCTGTTAGAATGGCTAATATTCAAGAACTACTTTACATATATGAGAAAGCTTTAGGGCAGTTTTTAAACAAGAACAAGACTACTATCCATTTCAGTTCCAACACTAGAGTGGCAATAAGAAGACAGATTAGTCTGGCAACGAGGGTTAGGGAATGTGGATCTTATTATAAATACCTAGGACTACCACCTATGGTGGGTAGATCAAAGTATAATGCTTTTAAGCATTTGAAAAAGAAGATATGGGGGAGAGTTCATAGCTGGAAGAACAAATTTTTTCAATGAGCCTTTTCAAGTTGCCAAGGAAGCTATGCATGGAAATCACTTCGATTATGTCTAAGTTCTGGTGGGGCCACAAGTAGAATATGAGCAAAATACAGTGGAGGAGCTGGGTTAAAATGGGGGAATCAAAAGAAAGAGGGGGGCTAGGTTTTAGAGATGTGGAGTCTTTTAATAAGGCTATGCTTACAAAACAGTGTTGGAGATTACTTAAACAACCTCATTCTTTGGTGTCTAAAGTAATGAGGGATAAGTATTTTAAGCATGGTGATTTGTTGAATGCAAGAATAGGAAATGGCCCTTCTTTTATATGGAGGAGTTTGTTGTCTGCAATGGACTTGCTCAAAACTGGTTTGTTGTGGAGGTAAAGGGGATAAGAAAATGGTTTGGAAAGATAGGTGGCTACCTGTCCCAACTTCATATCAGGTGCAATCACCATTAAAAAATCTAAATGAAGAAGCTACTATTAGTGAGCTTATTGAACAAGGGATAGGTGAATGGAAGACCCAATTAATTGCTGATACATTTAGTAATGCTGAGGCTGAGATAATCATGAGTATTCCTCTAAGCAGATTGAGAATTGAAAACCAACTAATATGGATACATACTAGGGATGGGAAGTTCTCTGTTAAAAGTGTTTACCATTTAGAGCAGTCAAGGAGGAGAATGGCATGAGGGGAGACATCTGATTCTATTAACATATCAGAAGGCTCGAAACAAGTCTGGAGTTTGAATGTGGAAGGGAAAGTCAAGATGTTCCTATGGAAGCTAGGACAAGAAATACTGCCTACTAAGTTGAGTTTGTTTAAGTAGAAGCTTGCAGTGGATAGCTTGTGCCCAGTATGTGGAAGGGAGGATGAGTCTTCTGTACATATTGTATGGAGTTGTCCTGCTGCATCAGAAGTTTGGTCTGAAATTGGCAGTCTAGTGCAGAAATGGGTGTGTTCTGAAGTTGGTTTCATGGACTTATAGAAGAGGCTAAATGAGCAGTAATGTCGAGAGGATATAACTTTAGTGGCATATGTTATGAGATTAATTTGGTTGAGAAGGAATTCATTGCTGTTTGAAGACAAGTTTGATCATCCAAGAGACTTAATGCTGAAGGCAAAGCAAGTTCCGCAAGAATTCGTTGAAATATAAGACCAACAAATAGCAAAAAGGCATCAAGTAGCAGCTGGCAGATCTACAAGTTATTGGAGAAAACCAACTGGTCTTAATTAAGGCAAATTGGGATGTGGCAGTGGAAAAGCAGACAAAGAAGGTTGGTATTGGGATTATAGTTGGAAATGGTGAGGGTGAGAGTATGGCAATGCTATGCTCGAGCTTAAATTGTATGATAGAACCAGCTATTGCAGAAACTTTGGCCCTAAGGAGAACTTTGGAGTTCCATGTTGATTTGGGTCTGTCACAAGTTATATTTGAAGAGGATTGTCAAATAGTGGTGAGAAATGCTAATAGTATTGATGATATTGATACCAACTATGGAAGTGTGATAAAAGATGTTAGAGGTATGCTAACTGATAGGCTAAACTGGAGGGTCTATTTTACATACAGAGAATCCAATAATGTGACACATATGCTAGCAAAGTTAGCCCTCTCTTTTCATGAGGATAGAGTTTGGATTGAGGAAGTACCTGCACAAGTAGAGAAGTATGTGATGAGCGAAAAGCTTTGTAATGATTTTGAGATTATTGAATGAATAACAAAATCAGTTCTTGTTTTTTTTTTTTTAAAAAAAAAAAGTTATGAAAGCAATGGTTCCCTTTCTCTACTTATGGACACAACAATATTTGGTATCCTCCATACACCTCTCATCCAGTATGTCTCACAAGAAATTGGAGTGAAAGTGTCATCTTCAAACCAAGATCTTGCTCCAACTTTCTACCTATCAATTGAATTCCTTTAGTAATTAGTACTGCTGGCTAAGGTGTCTCCCCAAGCAACTCAACCCTCGAACTGATTCAAAAACTTGTTTCAGATGGGCATTTCCTAGGCATGTTGGCCGAGATGCCATTAGGGGTAAAAGTAAGACTCATTTAGGTCCCGTTTGGAACTTGGAGTTCAATCTAATTTTAAGCTGAATCTAACATCCAAACACTCAACTCTCAAATCACTAAACTCATCTCAACTCAAAACCTATTTACACGTTGGACCCACAACCTTTTTCAATTCAACACCTTTTTACACGCAAGACCTACAACCATTTTCAACTTCCCATAAATACATCTAAACTTATCTTAACATCCAAACACATCTAAACTCATCTTAGGTGGATCCCACAAAACTCACTCTACGATCTCAACTCACTATTATTCATAAAGAACTCAACTCAACATCCAAACAAGGCCTTAACTGAGGCATATTAATGAAGGCTGCAACTACCATGTACTTAGATTCCAAGGTCACAATCTATTGCCAAAGAAAAGTAACCTCACCTTCAACTAGTCTACATTTTTGTCTTGTGACTAGAATGGCCATTCCAATTAAAGTAATTAACTTTGCACTTGATATCTTTAAAATTATTAGTATTTCAATTAGATATCATTTTCTTCTAGCAAAGGTAGATAATCTGATTCCATACTGAAAAGCATTCACATAACAAAATCACATGACATGCAATTATCATAATACAGACTTGTGTTACATAATTACCCATTCATCATATATTTCATGTTGTTGCTATCCATTGTTGCTAGATATCAACACTAGTCTAGGGTACTGGCGTACAGAACTTTATGGGGAAAGGTTATGTGGCATCATCCTCCCATAGATGTTGCCCATAATATGCCCCCCTCAAATTCACAAAGGATCTACATAACTAACATGAAACTGGATATATGTGTTTCACGAATATTGAAATCCAGGAAAGCACAGATTCAAATTTCAAAATGGTGATAAGACATCTACCTAAAACTGTATTTCTAATTTACTATGTACAATGTTTGTTGCCGAAAACTTACAACCGACCCATCTTATTTGTTGGTGCTCGTTTCAATATCTTCTGGTACGTGGTACGTAGAGAGGAAAAATGCACTCTGATGCTTCTGTAAGAACCTGCATCACAAGATGGATAATCTCTCAGCATTTGTATAGACATGATGCCTTGTTAGAAACTTTCAATAAATCATGTTTGAGGCAGGCTATCCAGCCTTGTTTTCTATTCGCACATAGATCTACGTGAGATGAACACGTACAAATGAAGTGACACACTTAACTTTGAAGAACTTTGTACTTTCAATTAAATGAAATGCAACACTTTCGTTATGCCATGCTCAGCCAAAATCAAGCTTCCAACACAAATAAAATCAAAGTTTGCCACTCGCTGTATAAATCTCAGCAATACAAAATTGATTTTTTGGATCGGTAGCATACATAGTAGATCATCCTGAACAAATATATATAACATGCATTTTTATTTTCTCGATTTCATTTTTCACACATGGACATATATATGTTAAACATAATGAATAGATACTATACTTGAGAAAGTCAATTAATTTTTGCTGCAGTTCCATCAATGTCTCCTCTTCAATGTTGGCATGGTACAATAACTCGGGCAACTTAACTGCAGATGGGGGAAGAATTACATTATAAGCACGAAGTAAAGATGGCTATAACTTTTTACAACCAAAAAGATGCTACATTAAGCAGTTTTAGAATTATTAACAATTAGAAAAAACTAGCACGGGACAAGCAACAGCGGCAATCCACTTTTACAGACATCTTTATCTCTCCATGGAACAATAGGTGCCTCATTGCTGCCCCCCAAAGAGGCCAAACTCTTCAAGCTCATTCAGTTTGCATAGATGGTTGCATTACGTTCACTACATACTTTTTAAAGAAAGTTAGCAGCGAAAAGACAACATGAAATTGGGATTTTGCTGTCTTGTTACTTTTCATTGTCTTGCATTTGACTCACTAAAAATCAACTGACTTTTATGTAACCGTTGAATTTGCATTAATGCTAGGTTTTCCAGTGGGAATGGAATCAATGGGTAACTTGAAAAGGACAACAGTTTATATGAGTTATATAATGAATTTTGGATATGGATACTATTTACTTACAAGTTTATCAAAAGGTTGGTATGAAAACAAGCAGAATTAGTAATCTTATGGTATACAAAAAAGATTATCCTACCGAAAAGGCGTAAAAGATGTTCAGCACCATATACAGTTGAAGGAGAGACATCATCTGTAATTGCTTCATCATATTGCTGACGCTCACTTTTGTATAGAAGCATCACTGGCAATACTTTGTCGAAGTAACAACGTAATCCTTTCAGAACTTCTCCAACTGAATCAGCTATTCTATATCCATTGGAGCATACAAGAGAAGAACAACGGCTTTAAATAAAATAGACATATTTAACAGACAAACATTGCATATGCAAAGTGGAATCTCTAAATACAGAAGCTGCAGGGTGCATAAATGGTAAGTTTAACACTTGAGGGTATTTACACAAAGGCTCTCTTTTCACAGTTCTGAACTTAAAGAACTATATCCACTACTCTAGGCATGCGGAGCACATCACAACCATTCCATGCAAATGCTGCAGACTGCTTGGCTAGCATGATGTGTGTGAAAAAGGGACAAGAAGTAACATCATCAACCAATGATTTGATATTTTTTATATCACCTCAGTTACAGAAACAGAATATAGTAAATATAGAGGATATTCAGATGCCAATGGCACAACTATAAATTTTATCATTCAATAACATAACATAAATCTAGATCTAAACTGTAATTTTGGTGAAAGACACCACAAGATATCAGAATGAGTGGGAATTTGAAAATAAATAAACAATGACAGGATTTTATCAGATGATTCTAACTATGAAGTATTGTATCATAAATCACAGATCTATATATATAATATATATTCTAAACGAGCCCATTTTTTTATTCAGCGGTTCGTTTTTTTACAATTTTATCAATCAGTAAGTTACATAGCACCCAAGGAGTCTTGCAACAACGAAATCACCCTCCAGGTGAAAAAGGACCATCTGAATGGTAAAGTCTTGTTATTTGTTATGCACATAAAAAAAATTTTGTTCTTTCAGGTTTTGTCTTTTTTCTTTTCAGGACAGTAAAGCCAAAGTGAGTGGCCAATAGTCACAAACAGATATTTGTTTAAACCAATCTTTTTATTTCCCCCTCCCACTTTGACAATTAGATCATCAAAAATTTTATCCTTTTGCAACTTTGAAGTGAGCCAACAGAAATATTTGAATGTTGAATATATTTTCTCCGTTTCTTTGACTAGAACAAAATCAGCAGGAACCTGGAAGCTACATGAACAATGCTGAAAGAGGAAGAGCTTAAAATTTTATATCGAGTATAAATGATCTTGTAGTCTCTTATCCATGGATAACAAAGTTAGGGTGCAAATACAAACCAATATACATTAATTGATATCATCAAATAAAAATCAGTGTCTAAAACAACTTACTATTAATGAGGAAAAGAAAAATGTTGAGTGAACCAAGGAAAGACTGAAAGGAGGCAAAAAAAGCAGGCAGGAGCTTACAAGCCATCCTTCTTCATCCTATAATCCAGATACTTCCTCAATATGTCATCAACATTTGGGGTACGTGGAAGTTTAACAAGCTGCAAGGGAGGACATAGATAAAAAAGAAAAAAAAAATCAAAGTTATAAATAAATAAGAAAAAAATGAAAACCTATATGTACGTGACTGATAACTAGCAGTCACACAACAAGGTCTACTTTGCCTAAGATAAGGTTGTTCCCATCTGATCCCCACACCCTTCTATTAATAAGACTGCTGGGCAGCCCAACTTGACCATGGGGAAACTATTAAACCTAATCATTTCCATCTTCAATGTAACCTGGTCTTCAATATGCTTTCTTAATGTTGTTTGTCAGATATAATCAACCCAGTTCATCACCCTCATGATGACACAGGACCATGGTACTCTCAGATACTATGGTGGAATTTGGTTCTCTATAAGTTCATGTTAGAATTTGTCAAATTATAGCTATAAGGTTATTACAAGTAATTTATATCAATAAAATAATTTTAAAAAAATGAACACCACACTAATTGAGATTTGCTAGTCAATGGATCGAATTGCAAAACTACTATTCACCCTAAATTACATAGAGTTCCAATTTGTATCCTAAACTATCAATAGATCTCACTACGGTCTCTCTATTCAAATTAAAACTATCAACAGTTTAATGTCCAAATTGAAAGTAATTTAGGGTGAAAATGAAAAATAGGTGGTGGTTTATGGGTAGAAAATGCAATTTCCCCAACTTCTAATAAATAGAAAACCTTTTTAAGACAAAAACTCATAGGGAAGAAAAGATAAGCAACTCCACAACATCTACAGACAAACACCTAGGACACAAGAATATCAAACCAAGATTAAAAAAGGAATTATATAAAAAGCATACTAGCTAGTGATTGTGAGCATAGATGAAGAAAGATGGAAGGAGAGGGAAGATGCTTTTGCTTGTTCTCATGTTGTCAAAGGTTGAGCAATGGTTTTTCATGTTATCGAGGGGTTGAATAATGAATATTGCAAGTTAATGATAGAATGGATCAGTGCAATATAATGAGTTTCTTATTTGTTGATCATTATTAACAAGTAATTGCATTCATAGATCACATAATAACAAATTTTTATCCATACATCCCCTTTAACAGTCAGGTAACCACATGAGATAATTAAGAATGCAAACTTCAGTTCACAACATAGAATATATAGGGCCAATGTAATAAAATGATCATCTGTACATCCCTATAATAACAAAGAACACAGACTATGGTTGATAGTGCAGAGTGTGGCTAGAACAAAGAAAACAAAAATAAGCCCTGTGACCCATCTATATCACATTTAGAATTATGACAATAACCTAATGACATTAGGCAGTTATATTTGGAACTTGACAAAAAATCATAAAAAGAAACTCTTTACATGAGCTTATAGCTTGTTTGATATTTCTTGTATGCATAAACCTTGAAAAAAAATGCACCGACTACATTCCTGGGCATGTTCCTTCTGAAAATTAAATCCCAGCAAAACAGATCACTCATACTCAAAAGTGTAGGTTTATAACACCATGAGAACAGAAAAGAAACACGGAAAATTTAGGAATCAAGAACAATAACATGCACATCAACATGACAAAAGAAGAAGGCTCCTCTCTTCAATAGCAAGTCTAGTGAATATTTTAATAGCAACCATGTTTGAACACCAAATTTGGCACTATCTGATGACTACAAATCTCTCTCTCTCTCTCCCATTTTTGGCAGGGAGGTTGGCTAAGTTAGAAACCTTAGGTCCAAAAGAATAGAGGATATACATACCTTGCCTAAATGAGTAACAAATTCACAATCATCAACCAATTGTTTCTTTAGCGGAGGTGGGAGTTGGATGTTCACCAGCCTGTCCAAGAGTAAATTGCCATCCTCCTAACGATAGACAAATGGCTTGGTGAAAGATACCAAAATAACAATTGAAATCCCAAAAATGTCAAGAAAATCTTTTAACTGATATGGATGAATTATGAAACGATGCATCTGAATCAATCAAGATAATGCAAAAAGAACAAAACAATGCATGGGTGAACTCGAAGTGCTTTAGGCACTACCTTACTAACAAAGTCAGTCTTTCGCTTCTTGGCCCTTGCCACTGCATATAATTTACAGGATGGTTAGGAAAGGGGAAAAGGACAGAAAAATGGTTATTACTCAGTGATCAATCTTTCCATCAATAATCACTTTTCTTTCTGAAATGAAAGGATCTAGACACACATATTCATGGAAAAAAAACTTAATAAAATTTTTTTTAGTTATTCTAAACAAATTTGTGCCTTCTTGCTTTACTAAGTTAGCCTTATATCATTCCAGTAAGTTTAGCCTATAGCACCTCAATAATGATATCATTCCAGTCCCACCATAGTTGAGTATAAGCAAGCCTTCCTTGCTACCTGATAGTAAAGAATAAAACTAGACCCCAGACACCCCATCCCTCTACTGTCTAAGCTCATGCCATGGGACTACAATTAATGTAAACACATGAAGGGCAGAATGCTTAAGTTAACCACCACCACC
>QEOT01124295.1:194163-256976 GCA_003123785.1 Pterocarya stenoptera | reverse complement strand
TGCCTCTTTCCTATCAATAAAACTTTACTCTTATAAAAAAAATATAGAAAAAGAAATTAAGAGCATATCTGACACTCTAGATTTCATTTTTGTTTAAATGAAGATACAATTAGTCGTAATGAAATTGGCAAGAGGATAAATATCTAACTGTGGGAACTTTTTGGTTTAATCAGTGAAGCTCGAGCTAGCTTTGTATTCTTCTCAAAGGATTGCTTCTTATTGAGGGCCTGCTGTTTCTGCACATTTTCCTCAGTAAACTTCATCAGGCGATCCACACCTACCCATTCATCCCAGCTGTTGAAAAATAAGGCCTGAATTAATTAAGAATTACCCAGAGTTGATAAGCACAACAATAAGCCACACTAAATAGGAGAGCTAAATAGGAGAGGATAAGTTCAAATAGGCGAACCTCAAGTATAAAAGTTACATAAAACAAAAATATAAATCTCTAAAGAAGCCATACATACCAAGATTGGAGTTCAAATTAAACGCGCTATGACAGAAAATATGAAGCATTATGTTATAAATTAAATTATAAAGGAAGAAGAGCTATAGTATTTGGATTGGAGTTCCAAAAAAACCAGATCCAAAAGCAGTAATATATGAGCTGTTGGATTTCCACTTGCAATTACCAACCACCTCCCACATAGAACATTACAACCGAAATCAGAACATTTCAGATTTCAGGAACATTTGGGAAGCTAACTCACTTTTTGCTCCATCCCTGCAGGGCACAAGAATTAAATCAGGATTCCACACTAGAATTATCTAATTTTGCATAAACCCAGCATTCATGTCATGATTGATGCAACTAAAGAAAAAGAGATAAACATAACATCTATATCGAAATTAATAACCAAAAGAACGACATAATACTATGGCACAACGCATTGCTGAAGAACATTTAAAATATAAAATGACCAAAACTGAAATACTTACAGGATAATGAACAAAAAACCTCCACTCCATCTGGTATTCGATCTTTGTCACCTTGCAAATAAAACATATAGCATATTATACCAACCAAATTAAAGACCATAAACATTTACAACACATAAAGTTAACAACATCTGACACATCAATCTTTCCGATAATCCATATGCATGCTCCATATTTCTATATTTTTTAATATATTAATAACTCAAAAGCTCTTCAACAAGGCACTATTACGAAGCCAGAGTGTTTCATAATGCTTGGGAAAAATTATGTTCTGCACCCTTGCACTATCATTGTTATTTCAATTTACACCATAAACGACCAAAACTATCAATTTTCACCATAAACTACCAAACTTTGGCACTACCCTCAGTTGAGATTGATAAAACAAACAAAAAATATATCAGGCCCTCAATAGTCATATCTTACTGAAAATGCAAATTGACAAATTTTGGAAGTTTATGTAGAAAATTGATAGCTTTTGTAGTTTAAAATGTGAAAAGAAAAAACCACGGTAATTGGAAGAGTGCAAAATGCAGTTTTTCCCAGTTTTTAATAAAAATTTCACAAAACACCATGCTGACGTCAATTTTGTTTTTCAAACAAAGTGTCCAAACACTTACAAGCAACTGGATAAGTATAAAAAATAGTCAGACCCTGGGCAGTTCCCAAGTGGAAGTAGTTGTAGTACTCTCCGGCTATGTGGCTACAGAAAGAAAAGGCAGATATATTTAAAGGGGCAAATTACATAAGCCCCTTCGGTTTTCTAAGTCAATTAATATGTATCCCATATATCCAAGCTAACCTTTATTAACCAGAAGTAAGAGAAAGACGGCTAAGAACTAAAGCCTATTCACTTGAATACCCAGCGCATTTTACTATAACAGTACATAACCGTGGTAGCCTTAACTGTTGACACATGAAAAGGCCATTCTGTGAGTTCTTTTGGCGCCAAAATACAACCAGTGATCCAGGTGGGCCAATTCTGGTGCCTTGCTGGTTCTAAGTACAACAATGGCATACTAAAGGCCTAATTTGTATCGATAGTAAACCATAGGTTGCGAACTGTAATAACTACATAAGAAAATTGTAGCATCTGATACCTACTCACTTCGATCATGACAAAAAATGCAAAATTGAATACTTCTTGAAAGAAAAGAAAAGAAAAATAATCGTGTTTCTCGCGAAAAAAATGGAAGTCCACGAAGTTTTCGAATTTACATGGTGCTTCCGTTAAAAGGACTCTTGATTCTGGTAAAAGACAAAACAAAGCAAGAAATGAGCATAACCCAATTTTTCCTTCTGTATTTTTTGAACTTCTACTATAATTATTTTGAACAATATCTCGGAGAGCAAAACAGAATGGAGGGAGAAAAACCAAGATATACAGAGAGAGAGAGAGAGAGAGAGAGAGAGAGAGAGAGAGAGAGTACCTTGGCTTCGTATATGCGTATGCTATGGAAAGCAAGGACCTTTTCTCCTTCGGAGAAGGGGCAGGAATCGGTGTCAGGAGGGCAATCGCCGTCGTCGCCGTCAATTTCCATGTCGGGGTCGGTCTTGGTGATGTCGGACTCGGTGGCGGAGGAGTCAGTAGCCCCAGTCTTTGAGCTTCCCATTTCGGCGGTCGATATAGAAATATATCTGATCGATCCTACGTATTCTTGAACAAAGTTTGATTGCGAGGACGCCCAAGTAACTGAGAAATTCTGGGTGTTTTCTGTGCTTTGTCTAAACGCACCGCCTTTGTTCGAATCAATCGCTAACTTGTCGGAGTTGTCTCTTCATTTCACTAGTGGTTCCTTAAAAAGCATAACGGGATGATGTCGTCGTCCCTAACAATCTTTTTCCTTTTTTGGGATAGGCCTGAAATTAGTTGAGGATTTGATGGTAGAAATAATCAGTGTTTGGGATTAAAATGACTTCAAAGTTCAAACTGGTTAATGGATTTGTAAAAGCCTTTTTAGTTTTAAGTGAAGTCGCGTACTCTATAAAAATATTGATGGGGTTGTTTTCCATCCATTAAATAAAGAACAATGTTTCATATACAGTCATGGAATACGTGAATATTGTGTAATTAATTTGAAAAATAATGTAATCTATTATTAAAAAATTAATTTTTTTCATATAAATCTTATATTAATTACTCATTTGTTCAAAAAAATTGTATGGCGCTCGTATACTATACAATTACAGATATCATTTTTTTTAAATAAGTAGGATGTGGGTGCTACTCCTTAGAATGAGAGGGATGAAATGCTTATGCTTTATGTAGAAGAATGATGTTGTATATGAGGCGGCCTTCAAATGCTATGTATATGCTATGCGTAGAAGGAAGATGCAGGTCTCCAAATGCTTCTAGCCTTCTACTAATTGGCGTCTCTGATTTGATTTTAGAGGGTAATTCTTTGGTCATTGTGAAGCAATCTCTTCTAATCCTAAGCATTTATGCTACCACGACCCATTATTACCGGTGTTTAAGAGCGTTTAGATATTGAGATGATCACAGATGATTTATTAATAGTAATAAAAAAATAATAATAAAATATTAAATAATAGTAAAATATAGTACAAAATAACTGAAAAATAATAATAATATAATAAATAATAATGGAGTGATCCACTCCTCGTATCACTCCACTATCCAAAAACACCATAAATCTTTGCTATCCTATTTCCCGCGCTCAAAAATTGTTCATGCAGCTGGGCAAGGAAATGTGGCGGCCGATCATTTTTTGGCTAGTAGGCTTTTTGTTAATACTGCTGCATTTGCTGGGTCTTATTTGTATTAGCTGGGCCCTTTGTTGTTTGTTTTGTTCACTCTGTCCTTATAATGTTCTGTTTGTTTGCTGAATGTACAAATTGACTACGTATAGTCTGCTTTATGAATGGAAGTATTTGTTAACTCCAAAAAAACAAAAGGTCACGCACACTCTTATTTAATATTAAAAAATAATTTTTTATATAGATCTCAAATTTATCTTTTTTTTATATATATATTTAATATTAAAAAATAATTTTTTATGTAGATCTCAAATTTATCTCTTTTTTTTTATAAAAAAAAAATTCACCAGATTTGCATATCTTAAGACTATACAAATCATTTTCCTTTTCAAAATTGTTCGACTTCAAATTGTATATCTATGGGTCCAAAAAACATTATTATTTCAATTTTTATCCACTCAATTATCAAAATTTTAATGAAGATTAATAAGCACAAAAATTCAAATAAAAAATAAAATAAGAAGTTATATTTTAACAATGCATGATGTTTAACCATTCTCATCCACCATTACATATCTCAATATAAAACATGTTTTAAAAAAAGTTATTCAAATTGTCTTATTAACCTTCAAAAGTCTAATAGAAAACACATCTCAAGAATTTTTCAAAAAAGATTCATAAAACCACGGACAAAACCTATCAATTGGGTTTCTTTTTGGAAAAATCTAGTTGTAAGCGATTCTATACACTAATACGCGCATCCATTTAATATGATTGATCAGAAAGTAGATTTTATGAAAGCAGTGTTAATTTGAATTTAGAATATAAAAATAACACCATTAGTATGCAGATTGGTATACAAATTTACTTGTACATAGTAAAACTCTTATTTTTTTAATTAATGGTTAAGAAAGTATTTTTAATGCATTTGTGATTTTTATTTTTTATTCTTTTTAAATGCAGGGGCTGTTCGAAAATGAAGGGGTAAAATGGAGGGACATAATAGCATTATTCTATATAATATTGTATATATTTTTCGAAGAATAGAACCTTTTAATGGAATAAAGTTTGTGAGGATCAAAATCCCTTCTTTCAATTATAGTATGCTTAGAAAAAGGGGAAAAAGATAAAGAAAAAACATAAAACCACCCTCTGCCCTGGTTAATGCCCACAGTACCTTTGATGATTTTCAACCGATTTGGGTGAATTTTTCCCATATTCAAATGTTATGGCTCGAGTTGGTGGAAACGGTATAGTCAGCAAGACACAGCAATGAGGAAGACTGGAAGTCACAGGTTGGGAAAAGGTTTCTCTTTATATGAAACTCACTGAATGTATCAAAAACGAGCCAATTACCAAAGTCCCAAAACGCCAGCTGGTCTTGAGTTTGGTCATTGAACAGCATGGATAGATTGGCCAACCTTCGCGTGACATAATTTGATTTTAATAAATATATTATTTATTTTTCGTACATAATTCTTTTTTGTGCTGAAATTGTTTCATTCATTTTATTTTTGTAATATAAATTATTTTGTTTAAAATTGTCTTCACTAGAGTCGTTACCCCAATTTGAATATCTATTTTGGTCTTCACTTTGACTGTTTGTCCCATGAAAACTGAAAGCAGCCAGCTTATAGGGTCCACACACCCGTTTTTGAAGGCCGAGTCCTTCCTACCGTCTCAAGCTTGTTTGCCTTACTTGCAGTCTCGCATATTCTCCACTTTGTAGCTTTCAAACGGATATCTTCCCTTGGACTGCCTTAATTCAATTCAACAACAAAGAAAATGACAAAAGAGAAAGCCAATAACTGGAGAAAAATGCATTCTTTCGGCCAAATTTTACTGTACATTCTTGGCTTTATTTCTCTGTTAGACCATTAGAATCACTAGTACATGGGAAAAGAATCTTTACCACCGACCTGTTGGATTATAACTTAGATAATTAAATTTATTTCTTTCCCTCAATTTAACTTTTTAATTAGGACTAGTGGCGATTTAATTAATACAAGAAATAATGCACGTAATTGCTAGGAAAGCTTTGCAAATTCTTAAGCTACATGGAGGAGATGAGCGATGAGAGATGGGTCACAGCATTAATTTACATTCAAGCATTCCAACCACTTCTATGGTATTCTCTTTGCATTTATTTTTGCAGATGAGATGAGATGAGTTAAGATGAAAGTTGAAAATTAAATAAAATATTATTAGAATATATATTTTTAATATTATTTTTTGTTTTGAGATTTGAAAAGATTGAATTGTTTATTTTTATTTGTGTGAGAATCTAAAAAAGTTGTAATAATTAGATGAGATGAGTTTAAAAGTTTTATGAAAACAAAGGAGAATTGTCATGCCAATCATGTTCTCCTCAATTGAAAAGAGAAAATCTTTTGTCCGAGATCAATTGTATCTTCAACCAAGTTCTTCTCTCTCTCTCTCTCTCCCTCATACAGAAATGCACACTGGGTAATTACCAAAAGCCGATTCTTCGAAGGATGAAACTCGAATAGTACATATGCAATAGAACAATGAAATCAAAGCTTCATTACATTAATTACAAATGTTGTATGTATCAAACACTAATTAATTTGTTGCATGATATTGCAAACAGTACAAAAGAATATAACAGTTGTCCTTCTACATCACTTTAACCAATAAAAAAATTGCTAAATCTTGCCACTCTTGATCTGTAATACATATGAATGAATAATTCAACTATTTTTATCTTTTTTGTAAAAATGATTGAAATTTGAAAGAATCGCTGGTGCATGCATGGCAGTAACCAGTTAGTTAGTGTCCCTCACCAGGACCTGGTCCCGAGTTCTTGACCACTTGTAGATTTCGAGCATTCTTGATCCCATGACCGGCTCCCCCAGGGCTTGGACCACCTCCGGTTTTGATCCCTTTTAAATCCAAACCATCGAAGAAATTCTCAAACTCTCTGTTAATGGCGCCGCTGCCAGGCTTTTCATCAACGAGAGGACGTGCATCTGACATGAAAAGTGCGGAACTTAACATGAGAAGAACGAACAAAAGGCTAAGGGACTTCAAGATTTTGGCCATTTGAATGGTTAAGGCTTTAGTTTAGACTCAAAACTAGAGCTTCAGGCAGATTTGGGGCTATGTGATTTGTGGGATTGGCACAGGTTGGCGTCCTGTATAAATAGAGAGAGTTGTGCATGCAACTGAGGTGGGATTTTAGAACTAAAGTTTTGACTGGCGAGAAAGATCTGAGCCTCGTTCAAACACGTGGGTGGATTATTGAAGGGGCTCGTGAGGACTGAGGTGCCGCCGTCTCTACTTATTCTACAAGCTGGAATATGAGGAACAGAGGAAGCAGTTTCCTTGTTTCCAAATGGAGAACTCAAAGCCAAAGGCGAAAAAACTAAAAGAGTGGTCCANGGGAGTAATTTTTTGTGTGCTTAGGTGTGGAATTCAAACATTGGAAGAGATGATTTTCTTTGGTCTGCACCCACAATTGCCTAAATTCATGTACATTCATCACGTGCCTAAACAATGGCATGAAAGCTAACATCATCATATGCATCTTCGACGAAATTCATGTACATTCAATCATTAGGATTAAATTTTGGTCCCTTTTTATTTGAATATTAATGTAATAATGAGAGGGGCCTAGCTCTCATTGTGGGCATGCCCCCCTTAATGACCAGGTGCGTAGTCATAGATTAGATACAGCTTCTCCCCCTAAATAGTGCTAGGTGTTACTTCATTCCCTAGAGTTACGTGAAGAATGAAATCTATATTGAGGTGAATCTTAGGCTGTGAATTAAATATGTAGAGTGTTGTTCTGGGTTTTATCATTAGCACACTCTATCATCATTGAAGACGAAACCCCAAGAAGAAAAGGCTCGCGGAACAATTTCAACTCGATCAATCCTTCTGATATATTTTATCTTTATGCTATGATCATAATATCTTGGATTATTCAATTTCCAATAAATATAAATAATGATTTGGTAAAAAATGCAGAAAGCAATCATCAAGATGTAGAAACAATGTGATTTGAATTAATTATATATGAGAATAACTTATGGCCGGTTCTTCCGTTCTTCCTCGAATAACACCTTCCAATGGAGGTGTTCCACATAGACACCTCATTTTAATTACCATATGATCGCATTGCAGAGGGACAACGCACAGAACAAAAGAAAAATTTGTCGCCCGCAACTCTCCATTTCTCTCTCCCTCTCTAGAACCAAGTTGAATGAAAGAGTGAGCACAAAGTCAGTAGTGATATCTGCAACAATATTTATTTGATACTTCTCAATTTATGTTCGTAGAATCTTAATGTTGTAGGATGGTCGATGACCACATGAAGGAGTGTGTGTTTGTTCATCTTGTGAAAATTAGGTTTTCAATGGAATGTAGACATGTGAAACTATTGAAATAAACTTCCTGATTTGGGAGAAAGTCAAAGGTTCCATGATTCATGGCAATCTTCTAATAGGTGTAGAAGACCAAAAGGAGCGATGATACTTTTTATAATGTGATTGTAATGGTCTCCCCTATTGTATCTAATCCAAAGTTTTAGTATCTCCAAAGTCCAAACTGCTATTCATTTTGCATTATAACCTTAAAAACAAATTACCTTAAAATACAGAAGTTATAATTTTGTACCCCAATTCGAAATATAAGTTGCAATTCATTTGTCATGGTGTTATCTTCATTTTGTACCCCAATTCGAAATATGAGTTGCAATAGGTAAGAAGAAAGAGATTGTTTAAATTTGAGGCAATGAGGGTTGATGCATTAGATTGTAAATAAGTTATACAAAAGGATTGGAGGGGGATATCTAGTATGCAGGATATGGGAACTGTTATGAGAAAAATTGAGTATTGTGGGGATAAGCTGATTGTGTGGAATAATATAAGTCTTAGGCATGTGCAAAAGAATCTGTATAGAGATAAGGAGCCACTTAAGCTAGTTCATTAGAGTGATCCTTTGAGCCAAAATGTTAAGGTTATTTCTGAAGCAAGAAGAGAGATTAAAAAATGGCTATCTAAAGGAGAAATTATGTGGAGCTAGAGGTCAAAGGCTATGTGGTTAGCTGAGGGGGATAAGAATACAAAGTACTTTCATAGCAAAGCTACTCGGAGGAAGAAAAAGAACTGGATCAAAGGGGTAAAAGACTGTTCTAGTTGTTGGCAAGTGGAAGGGGGAAGGGACATAGCAATTCTGGATTATTTTAGCAACCTTTTCAAAGCTGCAAACAATGTTGGCAATATGGAGTTTTTGGAGGGACTTGCAGGTAGACATACTATTGATATGATGGAATAGATGGACAAACCTTTCATGCTTGAAGAAATGGAGGTGGCCTTAAAATAGATGCATCCAACAAAGGCACCTAGGCCTGATGGAATGTCCCCTCTTTTCTACCAAAAATACTAGTCTGTTGTGGGTAAGGATGTAGCTGATGCAGTTCTTCATTCCCTTAACAGTGATCAGTTTCCTTCTATTTTGAATCATACTTATGTTACTTTGATCCCCAAGAAGAAAAATCCTAAACTGGTTTCTAACTTTAGGCCTATAAGTCTTTGTAATGTTTCTTAACTCATCTCTAAGGTACTAGCCAATAGGCTAAAAGAGGTTCTTCCTGCAATCATTTGATCAGCACAAACTGCCTTTGTACCTGATAGAATGATTACTGATAATGTGTTGGTGGCTTATGAGTTGGTTCATTTTTTGAAAAGGAAGAGAACAAGTAAGCATGGCTTTATGTTACTCAAACTAGACATGAGTAAGGTTTGTGATAAGATCGAGTGGACTTTCCTTGAAAATGTTATGCAGCAGATGGGTTTTAGTGCAAAATGGATAAGTTTGGTAATGTTGTGCGTCAGATCAGTTTCTTTTTCTATTATGGTAAATGGTGATCCTAAAGGCCCTTTAGTTCCAACTCGAGGATTGAGACAAGGGGACCTTATCTCCCTTTATCTCTTCATTTTATATACTGAGGGTCTCATATCTCTTTTGAACTAAACAAACACACAACAGCAGATTGATGGGATAAGAGTTTGTAGAGGGGCACCAAAGCTGAATCATCTCTTATTTGCTGATGACAGTGGTCCTTTTTGTAAAGCCAACTTGCAGACAAGTATGCACATTCTTCAGTAGTTGGAGATCTATGAGAGAGCTTCTAGCCAAAAAGTCAATAGAGAGAAAACTTCAATGGTTTTTCATAGAAATGTCCTTCCATACCAGCAAGAGGAAATTATGAACTTTTGGGGAGGGAGGTCCAATCTTTCTAGCAATATGATAAGTATTTGGGACTCCCACCTATGGTTGGAAGAGGAAGATATCAAGCTTTCTCATCTATTAAACACATAGTATGGTCTAAGTTGCAATGATGGAAAGAGAAGTTGTTATCTCAAGAGGGAAGGAAGTTTTGCTCAAGGCTGTGGCTCTTTCAATACCAATCTATACAATGAGTTCTACCTAAGTTTTTATGCATTGAATTTGAGAGTTTGATGGCCAATTTTTGGTGGGGACAAAAGAAAGAAGAGCCTAAGATTAAATGGGTCAGCTGGCAACATATGTGTGAAGCAAAGGCTGTGGGAGGAATGGGTTTCAAAAAGTTACACATCTTCAATATGGTTTTTTTGGCTAAGCAGGGATGGAGGATTATACAGAATGACTCTGCTTCGTTACACAAAATTTTTAAGGTCCTGTAACTAGCTTTAAAGACTCTCAATTAGGTTATGCCCCCTCTTATGTTTGGAGAGGTATTTAGATAGCTAAGGATGCTTTGTTAAAAGGTCACAGGTGGAGGATTGGGGATGGAAAGTGTATTAAAATTTGGGATGATTATTGGCTTCCAAACCATGGACTAATGATTGCTCTTGCAACTGTCTCAGCTTCACAGATGAGGGACTTAACAATGGATACTTTAAATTATGAGAGTACCAGATGGTGGAATGTAGAGAAGGTGAAAAGATTGATACTTGAGAGGGAGGCCAATGATGTTCTTAACATGATGCTTAACACTGAGCCCAATTCAGATTGTTTGGTATGGGAACATGAAAAGAATGGTGTTTTTAAGGTTAAAAGTGCTTAAAAGTTCTTCCTTTCCATGAGTTATGATAGACAGGTAGCTGAAAGTTCTTTTGCAGAGGAGCACAGACAAGTGTGGAAGAGCATTTGGAAGCTTAATGTCCCTCATAGAGTGAAGGTCTTTGTGTGGAGGGTGTGCAAGAATGGACTACCTACTTTGCTGAATCTAAAAATTCTTTGTGTTATTGAGGAAGCAAAATGTCACTGGTGCCAAGACGAAGAGGAAGACTTGAATCATGCTTTGTTTGACTGCCCTCTTATTAAAAAGAGTTGGCTCAATTTCCTACAAGGCTCAAATGCAAGGCTGAATTTTATGTAAGTGGTCGATGCTGTCATGAAGAGAAGGATCTTAGGAGAACTAGATAAAATGCATTTTCTCGGCCAAATTTTGCTGTGCATTCTTGACTTTATTTCTCTATTAGACCATTAGAATCACAAGTATATGGGAAAAGAATCTTTACCTCCGACCTGTTGGATTATAACTTAGATAATTAAATTTATTTCTTTCCATCAATTTAACTTTTCAGGACTAGTGATGATTTAATACAAGAAATAATGCACGTAATTGCTAGGAAAGCTTGGCTATTTCAAGCTACATGGAGACGGAGATGAGCGATATATGAGAGAAGGGTCACAGCATTTACATTCAAGCATTCCAACAACTTCTATGGTATTCTCCTACCATAGTGTTAGAATTATCATGCCAATCATGTTCTCCTGAATTGACGAGAAATCTTTTGTCCGAGATCAATTGTCTCTTCAACCAAGCTCCTCTCTCTCTCTCTCTCTCTCTCTCTCTCTCTCTCTCTCTCTCTCTCATACAGAAATGTACACTGGGTAATTACCAAAGCCGATTCTTAGAAGGATGAAACTCGAATTGTACATATGCAATACAACAATGAAATCAAAGCTTCATTACATTCATTCTAAATGTTGTATATATGTATCAAACACTAATTTGTTGCATGATATCGCCAACAGTACAAAAGATTAAAACAGTTGTTCTTCTACATCACTTTAACCAATAAAATAATGCTAAATCTTGCCACTCTTCTGTAATACATATGAATGAATAATTAAACTATTTTTATCTTTTTTGTAAAAATGATTGAAATTTGAAAGAATCACTGGCGCATGTATGCAGGCAGTAACCAGTTAATTAGTGTCCCTCACCAGGACCTGGTCCCGAGTTCTTGACCACTTGTAGATTTCGAGCATTCGTGATCCCATGACCGTCTCCCCCAGGGCTTGGACCACCTCCGGTTTTGATCCCTTTTAAATCCAAACCATCGAAGAAATTCTCAAACTCTCTGTTAATGGCGCCGCTGCCAGGCTTTTCATCAACGAGAGGACGTGCATCTGACATGAAAAGTGCAGAACTTAACATGAGAAGAACGAACAAAAGGCTAAGGGACTTCAAGATTTTGGCCATTTCAATGGTTAAGGCTTTAGTTTAGGCTCAAAACTAGAGCTTCAGGCAGATTTTGGGTTATGTGATTTGTGGGATTGGCACAGGTTGGCGTCCTGTATATATATATAGAGAGAGAGAGAGAGAGAGAGAGAGAGTCGTGCATGCAACTGAGGTGGGCTTTTAGAACTAAAGTTTTCACTGGCGAGAAAGTTCTGAGTCTCGTTCAAACACGTGGGTGGATTGAAGGGGCTCGTGACGTGCCGCCGTCTCTACTTATTCTACAAGGAATATGACGAACAGAGGAAGCACTTTCCTTGTTTCCCAATGGAGAACTCAAAGCCAAAGGCGAAAAAACTAAAAGAGTGGTCAAAATCCGTAGTAACGAAAAACGAAATGAATAGGATAAGATGATATTGCGCACCAAACTGTGTATTAATATTAAATGTAAGGGATTCCTTTAATGAAACAATACAAATTAAAAATAAAAATGATTTTCATGAGACAAAAGGTCTTATTCTTCTTTCAAAAAAATTTTTCTTTCATTTTTTTTTAATTTTTTGTAACAAGAAAAGCTATGTGAGTGTTGATGTGCTATTTGGTGCGCCAAACTGCTTGTACCTAACAAGTCCCAATTTTTTGTGAGCTTAGGTGTGGAATTCAAACATTGGAAGAGATGCTTTTCTTTGGTCTGCACCCACTATTGCCTACGTAAATGCCTGCGTAATACGATTGATCATAAAACTAGGTGGGGGACAAGATACATGCACACTTGGAGTAGCAAGATTCCGCAATGGCATGAAAGCCAACATCATCACATGCATCTTCGACGAAATTCATGTATAGTCAATCATTAGGATTAAATTTAATTTGGTCCATTTTTATTTGAATATTAATGTAATAACGAGAGGGGGCTAGCTCCCATTGTGGGCATGCCCCCCTAATTAATGACCAGGATTTAGTCATAGATTAGATACAGCTTCTCCCCCTAAATAGTGCAAGGTGTTCTTGAGTCCCTTGAGTTTCGTAGTTTCGTGAAGAATGAAATCTATATTGAGGTGGTTCTTAGGCAGTGAAATACGTGGAGTGTTGTTCTGTTTTTTTATCACTAGCACACTCTACCATCATTGAAGAAGAAACCCAAAGAAGAAAAGGCTCGCAAAACAATTTCAACTCGATCAATGCTTCTGTTAAATTTTATATTTATGCTATATTGATAATATCTTGGATTATTCGATTTCCAATAAATATAAATAATGATTTGGTAAAAAATGCAGAAAGCAATCACCAAGACGTGGATTTTTTTCACATCATTTTTTTAATACTTTTAAAATATTTTTAAAAAAAATGAAGAAATTCACAATATTATTAAACAATATTTTCTTAATCACTAAATAAAATAAAATAAAAGTAATCGGGCAAATGCATCGGGAGCCCGTTTCAGCACTTCCCTTATTTGATACTTCTCACTTTATGTTCGTAGAATATTAATGTTGTAGGATGGTTGATGACCACATGAAGAAGTTTGTTCATCTTGTGAAAATTAGGTATTCAATGGAATGTAGACATGTGAAACTATTGAAATCAACTTCCTGATTTAGGAGAAAGTAAGAGGTTCCATGATTTATGGCAATCTTCTAACAGGTGTAGAAGACCAAAAGGAACGATGATACTTTTTATAATGTGATTGTAATGGTCTCCCCTATTGTATCTAATCCAAAGTTTTAGTATCTCCAAAGTCCAAACTGATATTCATTTTGCATTTCAACCTTAAAAAATGACTTTCAAAATACCAAAGTTATTGTACCCCAATTCAAAATAGAAGTTGCAATGTGCATCCTTAAAATAAGAAAATGTTACATAGTGCTTGCTAAAAATATATCTATGAGGTCTAGAACTTCATAGGTATAATGATCCGAATTCAATAAATGGTATGAGTCTTGCCCGTTTAGCATCTTACTCATTGGAGACTCGAACACATGAGTGACTTTTACTACTAATCCAATCTCTTTTAATGTTATACGATCTTCAAATCGTTTCGTTAGTTGTTTTTGAGTCGTTCTAGATCAAGATGTCTAACCGTCCCATTTAGCCATTCAGGCCAAGTTCGAGTTAACTTTTTCTTTATTTGAACTTGACTTGACTCGACACAAAATAGGCTCGGTTTGAATGTATAATTCAGATGAGATGAGATAGTTTGAATAGTAGTGAAATTTTTTGAGTTAAAATAAGATAAGATAGTTTGTAAAAAAAAAATATATGTTTGGATAGTGAGATGAGATAGTTTTGACTTTTTGGGATTGGATAAAGGAAAATACTAAAACCACATTTGGGTATTCCCAACTGGATCCTAACTGATTTTTTTTTTTTAACTTAATGATTAAGTAAGTGCTATTTTTTATTGATGTTGTGAATCTTTTAAAAAATATATTTAAAAATGATAAAAAAAAACTCATGAAGAAAAAGAAAAAGAAAAAAAAAAGGAAACACAAGGGGTGGGTCCCAACAATGATTGAGTAATAGTTATGGATATATTAATAAAAAATCATATTTATGAGTAATTAAAAAATCTATCATAAATAAATTTAAATCCCAAATTATATTGGGGAGTTGTTGGCCGAAATTAGTCTATTATTTCAAAAAATAATTTCTCTTTTTAAAAGATATTATTATTCTAAAAAAATATTTTTAATCCCAAAATATATTGAGAAATTTTTGGCCGAAATTTATAATTTCTTTTTTTTAAAAGGTTTTTTATCTATTTATTTTTCTATATATAATAAATTTGTCATTTTTATTCTAATTATAAATTATAATAATTTTGATTATTGTAATAAGTAAGTATATGAATTATGTTGTAGACTTTTTTAAAATAATTTATTAATTTCGAATTTTCTAATAAAATCCCAAAATGAACTTCGATTCAATACTCACAAAATTATTAATTTCTTTGTGAAAATAGATTATTCTAATAATGACTTATTGATTTTTCTATTTTAATCACAAATGAATTTTTTCTACTGTGTAGGATTCTTTTTACTGTTTATGTCAGAAAGTAATGAGATAGGTTTGAAAATTTAGACATAAAATAGAGATGTGAAATTAATCGTCTAGATAGACAAAACTATCTCTTCCGTTCATTGCAGATGAGATAATCTGGCAAACCAAATTGGGCTACTTGGATATACAAATTCAAATTGTAACCACTAACTAGAAAGATACTTTTTTACATTAATTTAAAAGTATTGTCTAAGTAACCCCATTTGGACGTTGAGATGATTTCAACTCATCTTATTTCATCTCACATTGAATCACCACTCAAATACAAATACTTTTCAATTTCAATTTTTTTTTAACTTTTTCATCTAACAATTACCTAATCATTAAAACTTTTTCAAATTTCTAAATAAAACACAAAAATCTATTCAGCTTTTTTCAAATCACAAAATAAAAAATATTATTAAAAAAATTATATTCTAACAATATTTTAACTTTATAATTTTTTATTTAACTTTTTATCTATTCTTTCTCAAAATCTCATAAAACATCTTAACTTAAACTATTACACTACTATTCACGTACTATTTCAACATCCAAATGAAAACTATAATTTCATTGTTCAATGAAATTTTTTCGATTTAGGATATTTAGACGCTGTAAAAATCAATTTACAATTTGTGATACGAGTAAAAAAATTATATTCATAAATCTTTTAATAATCATCCTTGATCCCGTCAAGAATGATGAAAGGATGTTGATTAAAAGGAGAAAATAAGTTCATGATTAGAAAAAAGTAGTTTATCTCTAAAACTAGAACTAGCTAGATGATGAATCAAAGTTCTTACCCTTTATTTTTGAGTCAACATCATCTTTCTAGATGCTGGGATTTCTTCACGAAAGATCTGGGAGTATTTAAAGTAAGCGAATTTGGATTGAATAAGGACCACCTAGCTAGGGCAAGTCATTTGTACCAAAACTGATCTTGTTTGGTTACACACGTACAGTTCAGATAAGATGAGATAAGATGTTTTGTTAAAAGTTGAATAAAATATTATTAGAATATAACTTTTTTATTTAATTTTTATTTTAAAATTTGAAAAAGTTGAATTGTTTCTTATATTTTATATGAGTTTGAAAAAATTATAATGATGAAATGAGATTTGAAAATTAAATAAAATATTGTTAAAATATAACTTTTTAATATAATTTTTGTTTTGAAATTTGAAAAAGTTGAATTATTTATTAGATTTTGTTTAAAAATTTGAGAAAGTTATAATAATTAAATAATAGAAGTTGAGTCAACTCTAAATCAAAACAACGTAAAGCGGATCAAGTTTTAACCATTCTTTCATATACCTCTACTCCGTATGCAATTTAATATTTCATTTGTACTTCTATTTGTGATATCAAATGTGAATTTGGTGGGTCATACCCTCTTCTCATGAGTTTGCTGGCACACTAAAAATACTAAATTCTAAATCAAATTATGACATGAAGATGATATATGGTATAAAGGCATTCAATTGTAATGATGAGGTTTAAATAGTGAGTTGAGATAAAAATTTAAATTTAAATAAAATATTATTCTATTATTATTTTTTAATATTATTATTATTTTGATATTTGAAAAAATTAAATTATTTATTATATATTGTATAAAATCTGAAAAAAATTATAATAATTAGATAAAATAAGATGAGCTGAATTGAGATCTCTTATGAATACAAATAAGGCCGATGTGAAAGATATTCTTTTATCAATCGAGAAGTGTTAAGTTTATATAAAACAATCTCATAAAAATAAAATTTATAAATTAATGTGTTTAGATCCGATACATTTAAATCTATTTTATCATAAAAACAAAAAACTTTAAGATCTTATATCCCATGACAAGCATAAACCAAATATTTATCAAAAACTAATTTGTAAAATTTGCAGAAAAGAGTCATTGATATGACATAAAATAATATATTTGGAGATAAAAATGTAGTTTATTATAATTTACAAATACAACATTTATCAATCTGACTTTTTTTAAGTTTACATATATAATATCTATAAAATTACGTGCTTTCAATGCTCTGAGATTGGAGTACTGCCACCGGGATTGACAACAAGACAAGTTCGTGATGGAAGGAATTTTGTCCTTAAACAGATTTAACGTAATACGAACTTCTATCTGTGTGTCTGTAGCGAACAAGGCAGTAAGAAATGTCAGACGTTAAGGAACAGACATTTAATACAACTGGCCCTTTTGGTCCTGTCCCTTTGTGGGCATTCGGAACACGTATCCGCATCCCCCACCACACCCTCGCATCGACTTTTGCCCAGTTCTACTTCTGAGGTTCTTCCCCCTTTTTCTTGGCTTCCAAACACGGAATTCTCAGAAACCCCATCAAACAGAGGAAGAAAAAATAACTGGGTAATCCTAGTTATTACATTTTTATGCACGGATTTAACGATTCCATTTCCATTTATACACAGGCTTAAAAGTCAACAAGGAAATTATGAAACGTAGCAAGCATACAGATCTAAAGAAATATATCCTTGTAAATCCAAACGATGAAAAGAAATCAAAATGCTGAGAATTAACCAAGAAAAGGGATAGTTGAAATCGGAAATATTCACGGATAGTTGAAATCATCTGCCTCCATTCTTGAAATTCATCTTCTCGTAGTAGCGAATGGAGAGGAGTGACAGCGAGAGATGGACCTCATCTTTTCCCCAACGAGTTGGCGGCTTCGATCCGACCATCGACGGGAAAGAAGGCCAAGACGACGGTGAAGCCGCTGAAGAGGAAGAAGACGACCCGGCTGACGATTGAGGCTTGGAGAGAGGCCAGATGTAAAGGGAGTGGAGGCGACGGAATCCCCCGAGAGCGAGGACCACGGATCGGAGCTGCTGATTGGCGCAGCCGATGTTAGCCCAGTGCCTGGTGCAGATCAGTTCCCAGAGACGCTCGTCCTGCGCCGTCCGGTGCCAAAGCTTGCTCACACACGACGCGGCCCCCAGCGTCCTGGCGTCAACGTGTTTAAACACCTCGTACAGCAGATTTTCATCCAGATTCACAAACCCACTTCCAGTTTCCTCTTCTTCTTCTTCTTCCTCAACTCTAATCTTCTTCATCTTCTTGTCTTCCCCAGCACTCTCCATAGCGGCGAGTGCACGCTTCATAGCTATCGCTTCGATTGTGTAGATTTGGGCTCTGGGTCAGTACTGAAGAAGAAAAAGATAGATAAAAGCGAAGAATTAGAAGTAAGAAATGGTAAAGTTAAAAGGAGTTGGGGCCATGTGAAGTGGGTATACCGATGGAGGGTTGGGTGTAGGGGGAGTAGGCACCTGCTTGTGTTTTTGGTGGAGTTCGAAGACGACAAGACGATAAATCAATGCCCTCGATTCCTTCTCGAAATCACCATTTTGGACCTTACCTTTCTCGGCCCATGTATTCGTTTTGTTTTGTTTTGCCGCTGCATGACTTTTCTTCTTTTTTTTTTTTTTTGCCTAAAGCTTGCGTTGAAACTTAAAGCATATCAGAGATAGGCGGAGGATATCTCAACACAAAACAAAAATTCCATTGTAAAAGTACAGTGCATAAAACAGATAAAATAAAAATGAGACTAATGATATATACGGCTAAATTGGGTAACTCTCGTGCATTTTAAATGGGATAGGTGCCTATAGTTTTAAGAAAATTTTTTGTTTTGGGACGCTTGAAGAATTTTCAGCCAAGCTTCTTGGGGGACTTTGTTTTCTTCAACATTATGACAGAGAGACTCCAGGAGAAGAGATGAGATAAATCAGATTTTCATTGTACAGTGAGGACGAGAGATCATGGGAGATTGTAAACAAGTATATTATAGTAGAATTTCTTCCTCCCTAAATTTCCATAGACGTAGGTCTAGTACCGAATTACGTAAATATGTGCATCCATCTCTCATTATTTTCTTTGTATTTAAATGTTGTTTACTGCCATAAACGTACATACAGACACCGTACAGCCGCACCTGATCATTGCCAAGGGCTTCACATCTCACTGATTGAGGCCCAACCCACCTTAGCGCGTTCGGAGATGAATCTTTTTCCCCTTCCAGGCTGCGCCGTTTTTGGGCATTAACAATGGCACCATTTGTGGGATCAAGATTATTTTACACCGGAAGTGGAAAAATGACGATTTCTCGAAGCGCTAAATAATCTTCGAAGGAGCGGATGAAAGTTTTCCAAATAAGTATCTTCAGTCTTTCCACTTTTATTTTTATGAAAAGCACTACCGCAGAAAATGAGTGAGTGAACCTTTTCTCGCCCAGGCGATTATAAATGCACTGTACTCTTTACACATCCAGCGTGTAGGGCTGAGACCCCAAACTCCCCGGCCACGTGATTTTAAATAGCTCCCACCACTCCTACCAGCGGCCACTATGTGAGCCTTCGGCGATCTCTATCGTCGACCGGATGGCCCCTGTCGCCAAGGACTGTTTGTAGCACGCCTAACGGGCGCACGTCGCCTGGCTCCCAAGGAGCTCACGACCGCCCACCATGAGCCCGCGAGACCTGCCGGTGGCCACCGTTAGGTCTGTCGATGCCCTCTATATCTATTGGTGGGCCACCCTACACTTGCGGCTGGCATATAGTGGCAACAACCACGCACGATAGCAGGCAACTAGAAGTGCCAAGGCCCTATTATGGCGCAGTACCTGAGTGGCACTATCAGTCACCTGCGTAATTGCCGGCGTTGTCTATCTACTTGGGGATGGTCCGCGATCGCCCCTCGCTGCAGGGACCTCATCGCGCGACCACAAGCACGGAAGTGCTTTGGCTGAAAAACTCCTCAGCCCAGTCTTGTGGTGGTGCAACAAGGATAATGTCGGCTACCTCATGACCCGTCAGCGTCTTCTAACTTGTTTGGGTTGGTCTCAGACTACCCCTGGCCAGCGGCAGCCTTGCCGTGGGCAATACGTGCACTCCTACTGGTGACACGACCCACCACATGCACAGCTATGCAACCTGCTCGGCCACTAACTGGCAGGCAAATACTTCCTTGCCCATACTCCTCGGCCATGTGTATCCTGGCCAACAACTCCTCGGATAGATCAACTCGTCGGCCAGTGGCTCCAAGAAAATACTCATTGGCCAAAACAAACTTCTCGAATAGATCCTCCTTTCCCAAAACAAACTCCTCGGCAACATTGAGAGCTTCTTGCCATCCTCAGGCGGACCCACCTTGGCCAGATGCTCCTCAGACATCTTCCTCGGCCAGACAAGCTCCAACTCGTCACTCAGACTCCAAGACCATGCAAACTCATCACCCAGCACATTTCTCGGCCATGAACCTCTCCTCCACTCCACAGTAGCAACATCAGAACATGACTCCACGGCCATGGGCCACCCCTTAGGCATGTTACATGGCCCATGCAATGTGCTCACTGGCCGCGTTTGCTTGGCTACCACATGCATGGCTCTGGACACCTTGTGTGTCATATGCACGCACAATCGGTACCTTGCATGTCGTGTGCACACCTCGGACAACCTCTACCTTAGCCAAATGCAAGCAAGCAACCGACACCAGATATCGGTCGCAATGCTTGAACCACAGACAAGCATGCACCTTAAAAAAAATGAAAATAAAAATTAGGAGCAAGGAAGAGAAGAAATGAAAAACAACAACAGGCAATTTCGGTCAAGCAATGGGCAAAAATCGGTTAGAGTGGCTAAATACTTCGGTTTGTCTTCTTCAAAACTTATGTGGATTTTGTTTTCATTGATATAATTGATCCTTGTAGTATGAAATCACCATCAACTACTTACCTCCCTGCGAGGCACCAAAGGGATGAGTGTAATGCCTAAGACTGCTCTATTTTTCTCGCAGAGAAGTGCGGGTCAACCTTTGACTACTCGAAGACGGAATCTACGCCAAAGAAATCTCCATCAACTACTTACCTCCCCGTGAGGCAAAGGGATGTGTGTAATGCCTAAGGCTGCTCTATCCCTCTCGCGAATGAGTGCAAGTCAACCTTTGACTACCCGAAAACGAAATCTCCATCAGCTACTTTCTTACCCGTGAGGCAAAGGGATGAGTGTAATGCCTAAGGCTACTCTATCCCTCTCTCGGAGGAGTGCAGGTCAGCCTTCGATTACCTGAAGACGAAATCTCTACCAAAGAAATCTCCATCAGCTACCTACCTCCTCGCGAGGCAAAGAGATGAGTGTAATACTTAAGGTTGCTCTATCCCTCTCGCAAAAGAGTGTGAGTCAGCCTTCGGCTACTCGAAGATAGAATCTCCACCAGCGAAATATCCACCAACAGAATCTCCATCAACTACTTACCTCTATGCGAGGTTGTACTATCCCTCTCATGGTTGTACTATCCATCTTGTGGAGGAGTGCGGGTCAACGAAATCTCCATTCGCTACTTACCTCCCTGTGAGGCAAAGGGATGAGTGTAATGCAAGACAGCTCCGGTTCGCGAATCTTGCACTTGTGATTAGAAAATATTTGTAGTAACAGGTTTGACTTTTGCAGCATCTCCTACTTACCTTCCTGTGAGGTTCAATAGGTGAGTCTAGCCGTAAGGTGGCCCGACTTGGCTCACGGTGAAGTGCGGATTTAGTTTTTCAACTGCCCGACATTACTTTTGAGACAACACCTCTACCAGCGAATGCCAGATGTTAGCACTCGTAGCATACTCATTGCCAGTGGGTTATCTTCGAGAACGAGTCTTTGGAGTTAACATGCCTCCGAGCTCCACAACCGCCTGAAGTGGACCCAGAAGGTCAATGAGCTCCCTGATCACTTCGCACCGGCTACAACAAAGACGCTCTAACATTAACCGCAATTCACATCGAAAAAGTAAAGTTCACCAACATCATCAAAAACAAAAACACCAGAAGAACATACGCCTTTCGACAAAACTTAGGGTGATCCCAGACTTACAAACTCCTCGTCCCATTTCATCATTTTTATAAAAGTCAACAGGTCGGAAAGGTCAGGGACCACTAGACCAACCTCCCAAGTGCCCAAATGGGCGGGCAAGTCACTTGACTGCCCGACCAACTTTCGTACGCATCGTATGCGGTCAAGCCAATTTGCCGCCATAGGTGAGTCATATGCTCGCATCGTATGCGGTCGAGCCCATCTCCTGCCATAGCCGAGCTTCGAACTCACGCCCTATGCACTCTACGTGGTAGAGCCCATTTCCCGCCTATTCTTGCGCTCGAAAATCTTTACTGCTTAATGCAAGAGGAACGGATGACCAAGGCTAGCTCCTAGAATTTATTTCTCTACGGACGGGGTTGGATCAGTTTGATTGCATATTTTACCTTGAAGATTCTTAAGTTCTTTTTTGGAACAAATTGCCCTTAGGAATTGCAAGCAACTGTGAGGGGTAAAATACACCAGGCCCAAAATGGTTATCAAGGTCCAACCCTTCAAAGGGTTATCACTAGAAGACAAAGGAAGAAAGAGGGAAAGACTGACAGAGAAGGGATAAGGGAAGACAAAGGGTAATGTGTCAGGAGAGAAAATAGGTGGTTTGACGTAAAGTTAATGGAAATGACATAAAGCAAAGGGGGTCAGGAGATAAAAGGGACATAGTACTTACGATTTCATATTCTTTTTCTTTTTGGACGCTTAGAGGGATTTTTGGCTAGGCTTTTTGGGGGGAATTTCATCTTCTTTAACCTCACGACAAAGAGACGTTAAGAGAAGAGAGGAGAGAAATCAAAAATCCATTCTACAATGAGGATGAGAGACCATAATTTATTTTAAACAAGCATATTATAGTGAAATCTCCTACCAAACCCCTGTGAATGTAGAGGCTTAGTGTCGAACCACGTAAATCTGTGTGTCCACCTATTTTTTATTTTCTCTGCATTTAAATACTGGTCACCACCATAGACGTACGCAAGGACACCGTACAGCTGTACCGGATCAGCGTTGACCTCACTGATTAAGGCCCAGCCCACTTCATCTCGTCCATAAATGAATCTTTCTCTTATTCCAAACTGCGCTGTTTTTGCGCGTTAACAATTCTAATCAATTAGAACTGAGTCTATATTTGACTGCTAAATGGAAGTATTTTATAATCTAATTGATGGATTTGTCAAATTCATTAATTCTGGATTGTCCAGGGAGATCTGTATAATATATTTTTTTTTCTATATCCTCGGGTAAGAAAATTTGAAACATAAAAAAATATGTAGAATGATGGTCCAACTCATCGAAATTACACATGGTAGTGTCTCAAATCACTTTGGCATCTTTTGCTACCGTCTTCGATTCTAGATTATTTCATTTTGAACTATATATGTTATGGGATATATTTCAACTGATTTTTATTTAAATAATTGATTTATAAAGTTATTTAAAACTAATCACATCAATAAATATAACTGATATGAAAGAAATAGGATAGAGAATGACAAGGCATTGCTCTACCAGAAATGGGAATATATAAATAAGGCTACCTTCCTTCCTTCCTTCCTTTTTGTTGATAAAAGTGACATTGTTCCTGTTTTTGGTTGAACAATTGCCAATTTGCAAGGCTTGTTGGGCCCGTTAGGATTGCACTCAGATCTCACTTGTGACTGTGGATGGAATCCCATTCAGCTGGTGTGTGAAGTAGAAGCCCATTCAAGCAGTATCGTTAGGCTATGCATGATATGGGTTAGACTTGGCACGGAGCTAGTCAATCCCTCTAAAAACTTAAAAGCTCGAGGTTTGACTTTGTATAATTGTATTGTGTAATATTATTTTAAGTCTCTACACCAGGGCATAATTTGATTTGGAATTGAAAAAAAATAGAGACTTTTAAAGTAAAATTTCATTTATGCCCTCGATTCGATAGTCGATTGATTGTGTCTCGATTTAGGTTATTTTGGATATGTTGGGCTTTTTGTGCGGAGCTTGGTTATGTTTTAGAGGACTTTTAATGAGATTTGGGCCATGAGGCGCATACTTGGGTTGATAGGCTTGTGGTGTGAGGCTTCAATTGAGTGTGGCGGTGGAAGGTTCACAAGCGGCATATGTGGGCATGGGTAGCAATGGTGCAATGGTTCAATTTGGTTCAAAGTTGGATCCAATGGGCTGTTTTCTGGCCCAAAAAAACATTTTGACCCGACTTAAGCTATTAAACTGGTCCAACATAACCCTTAATTAGGGTTTACCCGCTAATAATCCTAATTAGGGTTTCGTCACATATATATTATACTTTTGTAAAGCCACTTATTGTACTACCGCACTATGTATTCAACTTGCAAGAGAATAAATCTCTACAGTTCCGTAAACATAGGCACTTTGCCTAACTACGTAAATCTTATGTTAGTGTGTGATGATTTTGTTTTTTTACTTGACTTTTTCTCTTATCGTTCCTAACGGGGTCTATAGAAAGAATAGACTATTTTGAAGTTAATGATATTATGGAGATTGGAAAACTGAAGTTGGATTCATGACTACAAGATTTACGGTTTTAATGTCGATATTAATGTGATTTTAGGATTATGATAATATTAGGCTTTATGAAAAATAGGACAATATTATTTCAGGCTTTAATTGCAAGTATGTGCTTAAGTAGAAACTTATGCATGATTGGGAATTAATGCAAGTTATGTGCCAATTTTATAGGGTAACGATTACTATTCATTTGGTATTGTTGTGAGAAAATTCAGAGAATTTTAAAACATCAGGTAAGTGGTGCTCTTATGTCAGGCTTTGCCTAAAACTAACTGAGTTTGATTTTGTGAAAAACTTCTATATTTTGTTATGAAAATAGTCTCGGTTATTTTCTGCACTAGTCTATGTATCTGAACATTGAAATGTGATAATTTATCATAATTAGTGTAGGCATGAGCAATTTTTGTCCTTTTTTTCTCTATTGCATAAAATGTTACTATTAAATATGAGATTTTGATATGATTCTTTGATATTATCTGTTCACTATACTATTTTTTTTTATTGCATTGTATCTAAAAACCTTGAGACATAAGACTATGTTCTGCTCTATTTTTTGCCCCATTACTAGATATAATAGTGGTCTCTAATATCTGAGCCTGTCACGGGATATAATAGTGGCCTTTGATTATTGACCTTGACATGAGATACTAGTAGCCTTTGTCTTGAGTGCAATCATTTTGGTGATAGTGATTTATGTTCTACTTGGCTATCTACATAATACACAACTCTATCACGGGTAAACTTGAGCTCTATTTTGAGTGCATTACTTGGGTAATAAAATAGTTATTTATGTTCTATTTGGCTAATCGCAAACATGCACAACCCTACCACTGGAGTAGGCATGGCCTCTGTTTCTGTTTACGGTGTTGCTTAGTACGCTTGTGCTTAAGGTCTTTTGTATATAAATATATTATTAAAATGAAATGCTTATAAAAATATCACTACTATTTTTTTGAACTATATGTTTCTAACTTTCTACATTTTATAAATGGCTCATATTTATATACTAGTATACGTTCGCTGTTTACTGAGTCAATAAACTTATCATTTTATTCACTATTTTTTTATAGATGACTTTGATGGTTGTGATAGTTAGAATATATGCTATAAGAGAAATGTGAGATAAGCGTTGGGTGACATAAGTGGACTTTTCAGAGTTAAAAGAAATTTTACTCGTGTTTAGCATATTTTAATTGGAAGAATTTTGAGATATTTGATTTTGGAAGACTTTTTTATATTTAAGTTCTTATTGTTGTATGTTTCGTGTTAAAGGGTTCACTCCCATGTATGGTACTGCGTGGTAGGTAGAACCTTTTATGCCATTTTCCATATTGGTAAAATTTTATGTTGACTTTTATTTTTTATTTGATGTGTTCAAATTTAATAAAATATATTATTTTATTTAAAATTGTTATAAGTTGTGAATGAGGTTAAAGTTAAACACTACTCTTTTATGCATTACTCTTCCCTTACTATGAAAGAGTGATACTAGTAATTGCCTCATTTATGTGTAGAGTTCCTATATATATGGAAGGCTCGTATCCAAAGGTGCTATATTGAAAAAAAAATAGCATATTGAAGGTTCGGTTTGGATAAACAAATCCATCTCATATCATTTCAATTTTTTATACAAAATATAATAAATAATTCATTTTTTAAAAATATTAAAATAATAATATTATTAAAAATTATATTATAATAATATTTTATTTTATTTTTAATAAAATATCTCATCTCATCTTATCTGACTGCGTAACCATACGAGTAATAGAAAGGAAAAGGGATCTAATAAGCATCCAGGCTTATAATAGAAATGAAAAAAAAAAAAAATTGATATATACAGTTATTTAAAACAATCACATCAATAAATATAACTGATATGAAAAAATAGGATAAAGAATGACAAGGCACTGCTATACCAGAAATGGAGATATATATAATAAAAAAAATAATATTTATAATTGTGAAGTGTATAAGCACTCCATAATTTAAAAAAAATAAATAAATATAGGATCTATATGAATTTTTTTAAAAAATAGATCTTAATTTTTTTCAAAGTAATCATGAGATACTTATACATTCAACGATTGTATATAGGATTCCTCATATAAATAAATATATATATAAATAAAAGGCTACTTTTTTTTTTTTTTTTTGAGGATAAAAATGACATTGTCCCTTTTTTGGGTTGAACAATTGCAAGGCTTGTTCGGCCCGTTAGGGTTGACTCAGATCTCGCTTGTGACTGTGGATGGAATGCTATTCAGCTGGGTTGTGAATAGAAGCCCATTCAAGCAGTATCGTTAGGCTATGCATGATACGGGTTAGACTTGGCACGTGGAGATAGCATAACAACTTAAAAAGCTCGAGGATTGACTTTGTATAGTTGTATTGAGTAATATTATTTTAAGGTGAGATTTGTATAACGAGTTGAAATGAAATGAAAATGAATTGAAATAAAAATTAAAAATTAAATAAAATTTTGTTAAAATGTATATTATAATTTAATATTATATCATTTTAGATATGAGTTAGAGATCAATTTTGAATCCAAACGGTTCAATATCTACACCACATGACACCGCTAATATATCGGGCATAATTTGATTTGGCCGAAATGAAATGAGTTCCTTCTAATTTTAATTTTAATTTAGAAAATCTAAGATATAAAAAAAGATTTCAAATATTTTATTATATTAAATTAAAAAATGGGAATTGCATGCCAATGCCTATTTGACTGCGAACTCTAAATATGACGGCATTTATTACAACGATAAAACTGCAGAAATTATAATCATAACATAATGGTACTTCTTCATGTGCTGATGAATTGGAATGTCTTTCATCTGACCTATATATATTCTTGTGTCGTATTCACGTATTTCTTACTTGGCCATACCGTTGCCTCTCTACTCGGGTTGTTACAGTGTACGCCCTCTAGGGCGTCTGCTTTGGCAATATCCATGTACTTTCTTGCAAAGGCTTCCGTAATAGAAAGTTTTGACATTATAAGTATTAATTGTGGTAGAGCTTATTGAAGAACTGAACTGCTTCCTTTCGATTTGACCAACTATGAATAATCTCACTCTCGCAAAGTATGTTTATGTCCTTTGTAGTATTGATGAGGTTGTCTATGAGTATGGCATAGGAAGTAAATTACCGCGCTTCATATCTGAAAAGTTGTTTCTGTAATTTCTTGGATTAGTAATGGAGGAATTTTGAGGACCCCATCATGAACGAATTCTATGTCCAATATGCTTTCAGATGTAGCCTTTACGAATTTGATTCCAGCCTCCACGAGGTCCGTAGCAGAAGGTATGACTTCCCAATATTTTGAGTCGTCTTTTTCCACTTTAGATAATGAAATTAACCATTTTCTTAGCAGGTCAACCATGTGCTTGATGTCTTTGAGAGGCAAGAGTGTGGTAGGTGGTGTGGGTGAGAAAGTTGTCCAAAAGAATCGAAGGGCCAGTTGAAGTAGAGACTCGTTGTGGGTTTGCTGGTTGGTCATTTTAAACAAGCGCTCAAGCACAATCCAAGGATCGGAACTCGGTTCTCTAGTAATATCATGTGGTATATAGATACTGAAGCATGCAAGGCATGGTAAAAATAGGGTCTTTCTTTTCTCTAAGCTCCTCATGAGCATCCTTGCGAAATAGCTCAATAATGAAGCAACCATCAAATAACAAAATTTTAACAAATTCTTCGTGTGTATTCAACTGGCTCGGCATAATACTGACGAGCTTCTCTCTCCACTTCCGCAACGGATTCGATCAAATCTATCAGCTTTCTCTTACTTGTCTCTGGAGTGTGTAATCTAGAGATAAGACAATTCTTTGATTTGTCAAACAAATGGAGGAAAAGGAAACGAGTTGAAAGTGGAATGCATCTGCCTAAATAAGGTAAAGTGAAATGAAGCCAAACTATGAAAGCGCCTGCTCTTGTTTCCTCACTCCGAAGTACTTTACAACTGATTTCACTGAAACAAATCAAAATCATCTGCCCATTTGACATAATCAATTCATTTTTCACACATCATTAATTATAAGAAATCCCTAAAAGTGAAAACAATATTTCTATCTATATCCCCAAATGACATCGAAAAGAGGACAGACGAAGGGACCGATTAATACACAATAAGTTCTGATAATTAGATTGAATTATTGCTAACTTTTCATGGTATACAAAGTTTGTAAGAAAGAGAGGATCAATAGGATGATAGCGGCTAATGTAGAAAGAATAGCCCAAGGAGTGTTGAAATAATTGCGCACAAGCACAGCACGCCATCTAGGCCATCTGCGCTGGCAGTATCCATTCACATTGTTGCAAAGGCTTCCGTAATAGAACGTTTTGACATAAGCATTGTGGTAGAGCTTATTGAAGAACTGAACCGCTTCCTTTCGATTTGACCAGCTATGAATAATCTCACTGTCGCAAAGTATGTCCACGTCCTTGGTAGTGTTGATGAGGTTGTCTATGAGTATGGCATAGGAAGTCAACCACGCTTCACAGTCGGTGTAGCATTGCTCAAAAGCGATCAGATTTCGGAAAGCTGTTTCTGTTGTCTCTTGGATTAGTAATGGAGGAATTTTCAGGACCCCATCATTGAATTTTATGTCCAATATGCTTTCAGATGTACCCTTCACGAATTTGATTCCAGCCTCAACGAGGCCTGTAGCAGAAGGCATGACTTCCCAATATTCTGAGTTGCTTTCTTCCTCTATAGTTGATGAAACCAACCATTTTCTCAGTAGGTCGACAATGTGCTTGATGTCTTTGAGAGGCAAGATTTTGGTAGGTGGTGTGGCTGAGAAAGTTGTCCCAAAAAATTGAATGGCAAGTTGAAGTAAAGACTCGGTATGGGTTTGTTGTTTGGTCATGTTGAACAACCGCTCAAGTACAATCCAAGGAACTTGGTTTTCTAGTAATATCAAGTCGTGGTATAGAAATTGAAGCATGCAAGACATGGTAAAAATAGGGTCTTCTTTCTCTCTAAGCTCCTCATAAGCATCCTTGCGAAAAAGCTCAATAATGAAGCAACCATCAAATAACAAAATTTTGACAAATTCTTCTGGAGTGTATTTAATTGATTCGGCATAATATTGACGAGCCTCTCTCTCTATTTCCTCGATGGATTTGATCAAATCTATCACTATTTTCTTACCTGTCTCTGAAGTACTAGTGTGTAATCGAGAGATAAGACATTGCAAGTACTGTAGTTTAATTTTTTCAACGGCTTTCAAGTTTGGATGGCCATGGTGAAGAGGGCCGAAAGAAAATGCATCAGGGATAAATGCTTTTTCATTTTGCCTGTAGAGTATATTGGGGATCTTGAAGATGCAGCTCTTTGGTGGCCCAAGCGAATCATGAGACATCGTTTCTTCAATTGAATTGGCCAAGCCTTCTATGTTGATTATAACACTATCTCCACTCACAGACATTTCTAATCTTCAAAAGAAGTGAGAAGGAAAAACAAGAGGATCAAAGTCGATTGACAAGAAATTCATCCAAAAAATAGTATTAGAAATAAAGTTTTCTTAGTTCATGGTCATAACGGATCTGCATGGGAAGAACAAACAAGGAAGCTAAACTTAAAAACCTTTCAGTAGCACCAGAGATAAAGGATAACTCACCTTAGATTCAGATCGTTGACCATAAGAATAAGATGATCATCATCATGAATCTGATCTGACCTCTCAACCTTTGTTCCCAGAAATTAGGCAGCTAACTAAACGATCATAGCCTCCTAACTAGTCACGAGTTGAGGCCCGCGGTTTTGAAGTACCGGAGCTGATTTGGGTTTGCCAATGGAGATGGTGCGCATGAAGCTGCTGTCGACGAAAAACTTGTCGAGAGTGATAAGTTTAAATATGAAAATTTATTTGAATGTGATTTTTTTATTATTGTTTTAGATATTTGTGAAAGTTGTTATCTTTTTTTTATTATTTTGGACACAGGATAGGTCAACTTTTTGTTTAAATATTTAATTAAAATCTGTTTTTATCTAATATTTCAACAAAAGAGTTTTCCAATATAATATATATATATTTATATAACTATATATATATATATCCGTTAATCCAGTTTTTTTATATCATTCAGATATAATTGTGAGGAGTTTTGTTATATAATTTCTATCACATTATATATTTTATATATTTTTTTAAATTTTTAAATTTTTTATAAATTTATTTATTTTTAATTATTTTAAATTTTTTATTTATATAATAAATATTTAATAAAAAAATAAAAAAAATTAAAAAATATAGTGGGTAGAAATTATATAAATAGTAAAAAATTGTAGAAATTTTTTATATAAGAAACGAAAGCGTGTGGCTCCATCTCCTTTTAGGTTATGTTTGAGGTAAAAATGAGAAATTTCATTTTTATTTTATCTCATCTCATCATTACATTTTTTTTAAATTTTCATATAAAATATAATAAACAATTCAACTTCAAATCCTAAAATAATAATAATATTTTAAATTTTTATCTTAACACTATTTACAAAATTTTCAAAAATTTTTATCTTATCTCAATATCTAAATCTATCCTTAATTTCTTGCTTTCCTCAACGTAAGACACAAAGACATCCCATCCCGTACACTGCACATAAGGTGATGTCGAGTTTTGAGGTTGGAAGCGTGTGGGATCATCTCCTTTTAATTTTCAAAAACTTTTTACAATTTTTTACTATTTATCTACGCTCTACACTATATATATATTTTTTTTTATCAAATATTTTTTTATATAAATAGTGAATAAAAAATTTAAAGTAGTTTTAAAAAAATAAACTCAAAAAAAATTAAAAACAAATATTAAAAAATTAAATAAAATGTAGAGTGTAAAATATAAATAAATAATAAGAGATTGTATAGTAAATCCGTTTAATTTTTTCTAAAGGAGGTTGCTCTTCTGCTCCTGTCTCTTCATTTTTCTTTTATTTTTTGTTTTTTTAAGTTTTTAATTTTTTCAATAGTGATAAAGAAAATATTATTTAAAAATATTATAATTTTATTTTAAAATATTAAAAAGTATTAAAAAGGATAATGATGCACTTGCGGTCAGATTACTACTGCTTTACTTCTTATCCTACGTGTACACTTTTTATTTGAGTCTTTTTCTTTTCTTCAACTTGAACCAATTCAACCCTTCAGAATAAATTTATGAGATGTGATGTTTACTTTTTATAACAAATTTCAGAAAAAAAAAGTTATCAGAAACATTTCAGAAATAAAATATTGGCGCCCAAATTAAAGACTTCTTCTTCTCCCTTACGTCTGAAAACAACTCTCTCTCACCTCTGCTCTCTCTCTCTCTTAAACCAAATCGATTATGAGTAATTCTACTCTCCCCGTTGGGAGTCTCGCTGGGGCTCCCGTTGGGAATTTTTGTTTTGTTTTTTATTTTATTTTATTTATTTATTATTAAGAAAATAATTTTAAATAAAAATGTAATTTTTTTTATTTTTTAAAAATATGAAAATATATTAAAAAAATATATGTTAAAAATGAAAAAAATAAAAAATATAAAAATTTGCATTAACGGGACACGGAGCGGGACACGGAGCGGTGTCCCTAGAACTACTCGATCGATTATTTCTGTTGCTTGCCCCCCACCAATTCGTGTTGCTTGCCCCACCGTTGAACAACACCAACCACAGCTCACGAGCCCATACCACAGTCTCCAACCCACGAGCCCATACGAGAGCCCAGCCAGGAGCCCAAACAAGGGAGCTCAGCCCACGAGCCCAAACATTCAGCCCCTCCAGACATCAAGCCCACTTCGAGTCCAGGCGCCGAGCCCACTCAGAACCCAGAAGTCGAGCCCAGATGTCAAGCCCACCTTCGCCATGGTGAGGATACTCCTGCCGGTCGTGACTTCCGTCGTGTCTCCATGGAGCACTTCCAGTGTTATGGAAAACTTTTGAAATTTTTGAGACATGAATTAAATTTATTTACATGTTATTGCAAGCATACACGTGAAAATCAATGATATGTGAGATTAGAAACTGAACAAAATTAATGATATAAATGCCAAATGTCTAATCTGTTATCTATCTTTCTAATATTGTCGATCTCATTTTTAGAATGAATTAAACTTGTAATATAAGATATTGTTTGTTTTTAACTTTTTACCCATAAATTAAAAAAAAATGCAAATAATAAATTTACAATTAAAAATTTGGCTGCTATGAAATTTAATGATGATATATAAGAAAATATATTGGATGTCTTAATGACTATGTAGATGGAACCAAATGTCAGTGGTAAGGATATTGTTGAAGAACTAAAAGAGAGAATGTCATTTTCCTTAGTTGAAGAAGTAAGGGTATACTATACGAAGTATGCAAAATAAGTTGGTTTCGGAGTAACAAAATGAAGTTCAAAAGTTGGAAATGATGGAAAAATAAGATATTTCACCCTGGCTTGTGTCCGCCAAGGCACGTATGTGAGCACATCGTCAAATATTTTTAAATTGAGACCGATGGAACACAATGGATGCAAGACAAAGATTAATGTGATATTGGGTTTTGAAGGTGAATTTTGCTTGACCCGTGTTGTCCTTGAGCATACTCATGCGCTCAGTCTTGGAAAAGCAAGATATATTAGATGTCATAAAAGGTTGGATGAGTCGATGAAGAGAATACTAGAATACAATGATATGGCTGGCATTCAATTGAGCAAGAACTATAATACTTGTGTAGTTGAGGCAAGAGGGTATTGCAATTTAACATTTGGAGAAAGAGATGCACGTAATTATATACGTGAGGTCAGATTACTTCAACTTAGGTTAGGAGAGGCTGAAGCACTACAAAACTACTTCACTCGTATGCAGGCACAAAATGATAGTTTCTATTATGTTATAGACGTTGATGATGAAACCAGATTGCGAAATGTGTTTTGGGCGGATGCCCGTAGTAGAGCTGCGTACAAATCGTTCGGTGATGTTATAACTTTCGATATAACATACTTGACCAATGCATATAAAATGTCATTTGCTCCTTTTGTGGACGTTAATCATTAAGGTCAATCGATCCTTTTTGGATATAGCCTGATTTCCGGGGAGGACACAAATACGTTTGTATGGTTATTTGAGTCGTGGCTTAATTGCATGAATGGTTGCGCACTAGAAGTGCTCATAACAGACCAAGATAGAGCTATGCAAAATGCAATTGCTAAGGTGTTTCCAAAATCTCGACATCGGTTTTGCTTGTGGCATATAATGAAAAAAATTTTCGAAAAATTTAGATCACATAGTCAATACGATGGCATCAAAAGTTAGCTACACAGGTATTTATTTTCCACGATTACTTCTTGAATATTGTGTTATCTCCTTCAATTATTATGAGAAATATTTTTTTTTCTTTGGATTGTGCACACAGGTGTGTTTATGACACATTGACACGTGATGATATCAAATGTTGTTGGATGCAACTTCTTGATAGTTTTGATTTACATGATAATTCATGGCTTGAATGGCTATATTCTGAACGTCATCTATGTGTGCCAGCGTACGTGAAGAACGAATTTTGGGTAGGAATGTCAACTACTCAAAGAAGCGAGGGTATGAATGTGTTCTTTGATGATTACGTAAATTCAAAGACAACACTAAAGCAGTTTGTAGATCAATATGATAATGCACTTAGGCGCAAGATTGAGAATGAGCTTGCAGCTGACTTCAGTTCATTACACACACAAATTCCATGCATAACTTTTTATGGCATTGAGCGGCAGTTCCAAGCAGCTTATACAAATGCAAAATTTAAAGAAGTTCAAGAAGAGTTAAGATGGTTGATTTATTGTTGTGCATCAATGATTCAGAGTAAAGGAGGAATTTTTACATATCATGTGGCCGATCAGGTCCAAGTTATGGATGGGTTTAGAAAAAGTACAAAATATGTTGTTGAGTTTAACGAGGAAGAGTGCGAAATGAGCTACACATGTCAGTTGTTTGCTTTTAAGGAAATTTTGTGTAGACATGTCATTCGTGTGTTAACACTTCATGACAAGGAACAGTTGCCTGCAAAATACTTCCTTGATAGGTGGAGGAAGGACCTGAAACGAGATTACACGCTTGTCCGAAGTAGCTGTGATGATTTGAGTTATAATCCAAATGCACACCGAATCAATAATGACTCAGTTAAGTAACTTGAAGTTGGAGTGGGTTGACATCCAGTTAATGTGTGATAATCATTCAACTGAGTCATTAGGGGTGACAAAGGAGTCTGAAAAATTAAAAAGTCCTGTAGCTGCGTGGAGTAAAGGTAGGCCAGTTTCTAAGAGAAAACAGTCCACGACTGAGAAGGCAGTGAATAGGTTGAAAGTAAGGAAGACTCGACAGGCTCAGGAAAGTAAATGTAGTTTATGTATTTTGTATTTTTAAAAGTAGTTTCGTAATTTATTGACATTAACTATATGTTTTGAAATTATGAACCGAAGAGTAGGCCGCGCCTAGATAAAACAGTTGTGGAGGATTTGTGCACACCTAGATTGGTCGAGCGTGACTTTCCTATAGCCTCTACTCCTCTGTCAATTGTGGTATTGTTGGCAAGTATTGTTTATATAATATGATTATTTGACGATATTAATTGTAGGTTTCTTCTCTATTCTTGATAGGTACCACCGTCTTTTCAACCTTTGGACGCGGATATCTCTTGTTGTACTCTACACATCTCTTTTGGTCTTGCAATTTTTTTTGCTAGGCTGATATTGTTGTACCAATACCGTAAAAGAACAATCATTAGATTAAGTCATATGATAAAATATTGAGTCATAACATTCATTAAAATGGGATACAACATTACAAAAGAGCTAATTACAACATTAATTACAACTGACCATTACAAAACAGTGGATTACAACACACTACTATAAGTGCAACCATATATCTGCGCATCAGAATCTTAGTTGATCGCACTTAATTCTCAATGTCTTTGATGTTGGGTAGCTTCTATTTGTATTCCAGACTTGAACTTTGATGGTATGCTTCCTCGATTGGGTATTTTCAACTACCATTTGTTACTTCCAAAGTTCTCTGAAATTGACATACTCGGATTACATACAGAACAAGACATATCTACAAAAGAAAAAAGAATGGAAAGGAGACTAAAAAATATTTGTCAAGACTCCTAGAGAATGAAGATGTTCAACTTGTTTTGATAGGTAATACTAAAAAAAATTAGAGAGCATTAATACAGGAGAAACTCAACCAATTCAAAGGTATTACCAACAACACAAACACTGCAACAGCACCTACTAGCTCCTGCAATAGCGCCTCACAACGCCTCATATCTGGCCCCAACAACAAAAACACTGAAACAACACCTAACACAACCCATTCAAAGCCTAAAATTAAGATATTACCCACAATCGGCTTTCACTCACACAAACACATGGGGATCATAAACGAGGTGTGAGAAACATGATAATCATAAACGAGGTATGAGAACCATGATAATTTCAGCAAGAATATAATAGCTACCCTGGTACTCAAAACTCAAAAGAAACTTCACGATCACTGAACAATGGAAGAAATTGAAAACCAACTTCAATAAGGCACCAAACTGATCGACCCGGAGTAAGGAAAGCTAAAAATTTTGAAAATAAAAATATGCTTGAACAAGCCCAAAGTGCGAACAGAAAATGGATCTTCCCAAATAGTGAAAAATAAAAGTGTGGGGTTTACTTGGCGGCTTTGGAAAGGAGTCTTAGTTGGCTGTGTGTGGTGGCGACAGTGGTAGCGATCGTGATTATTTTGCCCAAATCACCGAAACCCTACACACACATAGAGAGAGAGAGAGAGTTGTTAGTGTAGGAGAGAGGCGACAGAGGGGAAAAATGTATAGTCACCTGAGACAGCGTCGTTGAACGATGGCAGTAATACGGAGGGGAGCGGACGCTCGGTCTGGGCTAGACGCAAGGGGGCTTCTAGGAGAGAGAGAGAGATAGAGAAAAAGAGAGAGGAGAGAGAGAGAGGTAGAGCCAGTCGATGACAGTGGCCGGCACCGTTCAGCAATGGAGCTTGCAACAAGAAACAGAGATTATATCTTCCGGTTTCAGAGAGAGCACAAAGAGAGCAGCTAAAAATATAGAAGACGACGAGGAAGGAAGGCGCTTTATTTTGAGGACAAAATCCAAATTGAAAAAAAGCTTCGACAATCAGCTCTGATGTTTGCTGAAATAAACATCACATCATTGCAGAAATTTCAGAACTAATAAATTAGTAGTTGTTGCATTCAGAGTCGGTCAAAATAATAAAAACGTTATTCAATAGTACTAATAGTGAAGGAGTAGTAGTTTAAACGGAAGGGTATCATTATCCTATTAAAAAACTGATGCGAAAAGAAAAAAGAGGTTTACTGTAGAGTATAAGATTTGGCGAAATTTTAAAGAAAATAATACTTGGACAGACAGACAACTGTTCACTTCGTATCTCTATCTCATTCCGCTTGGGTTGTCCTTTGAGGTCGTCAGTCAACTTACGCGGTTTCTGAAATATATGTTAATAATAATATATATTATTATTATATACAGTTTCTCAATTCAATTTTGAGGTCCTTCAATCCAATCTTTTGCACTTTTCTTTATTATTATTATTAAAAATATTCTATTCATCATTTCTACACATTATACACATGTTACAATTTTTTTTCCTCTTATTAGATATGTGGTATATAGAAAATCAGTTGAAGAATTCAATAAATTTTAAAAAAATAAATTGAAAAAGAGTAGGATCATCTAATAGTAAAAAAATAATTATTTTTTTATTTAAGTTTCATATTTATTCACTTTTTTTAAAAAATTGTATGGCTCTTGTGCATTCCACGCACTACAAGAATTATGGCTTTTTGCCATGAATTCTTTTTCCAAGACACATGGTTGTGGCAGATAAGTACCGAATGCCACGAAAACCATTCGTGGAAAATAAAAATAGCCTATTCCCACGAAATTTTTTCGTCCAGGGGAACTTTGTGGGGAAAAGATCTTTTTGCGGCAAAATTTGACTTATTGAGGTGAATTTTTATCGCCGCAAATAGTTTGGCCAGATATTTAATGTGTCCGTGGGTTATAAGTTTTTTGCGACGACGTTGTTGACTTTTTGAGGCGAGATTTTTTCACCGTAAATGAATTTACCTGAATTAATTAAGACATTAGGGGTTATTTGGTTTTCGCGGCGAGACTAGTGTTATTGCGGCGATTTTGTTTCGCCGCAAAAGGTAATAAAATATATACGCCGGCCGCTTTCCCCTTTCCCCTTTACCCTTTCTTCCCCGATCCCTCCAACCCCGCGTCGCTCTCCTCTCTCTCTCTCTCTCTCTCTCTCTCTCTCTCTCTCTCTCTCTCTCTCTCGGCGATTGCTAGCCACCACCGCACCTCTCTCTCCCTGCGACTACGATCGATCCTCTCCCCCTGCCGCGAGACCCATCCCAGTCGTCTAGAGCCAGTCCCCCCCGCCCCACATCGCGACCTCACCCTGGGAACCGCCCTTCCCCAACTACCTCCGCCTGCCCAAGTCTATTACATGCATCTTCTAGGAACATGGTGAGCCTTTCTGTCTTCTCCCTTTCTCTTCTCTCTGTGTAATTCTTCATGGCACCGTTGCTCTGTTTTGGCAAGATACGGTTTGATTGTGTAATTTCTGATGATGTGAATCTGTGAAATTTATTTGGGTTTTATTGTGTAGTGTGTAATCTGATGTGATGATATGATGTGAATCTGTGAAGCTTGTGTAAATTCTATTGTGTAATGTGTAATCTGTGTAATTTGTGGCACTGTATACATGATAATTTGATAGACTGGATTAGAGAAAATGCCTTTAAAAAGAAAACTCAACAGACCATGTTTTGATCTGATTGAGCAAGCAATTAAACATGAATAGAAAAGCAAGTAAACATCAGAAGTAATTAAACATGAATAGAAAAGCAATTAAACATTAAACTGCATCAATTTTCCCAAGGATTTTCCACAAGCAATTATCTTTGCTTGTAAAGCCATGAACAGACCTGATTGAGCAAACATTTTACAGAACTATCATCTCTTGGTACAGTTTCTAGCTAGCTAGCTAGAACTCGGTGATATTCCCACCTGCATATACATGGTGATCAGGGATTGGCAATTGGGTTGGATTTTTTATTTTTAAATTAATTGAAAATTTTATATATTAAGCTAGCCAGCCAACATATGTACTTGGAGAATGTAATATTATTATTGAAACTTTTTTAGAGTTTCATAAATAGGTATAGGGAAGTAATTATCTCCGTTTGATGATAATTATCTGCAACGACACATTTATGAAATGGGTTTTTCGCAATTGATAAATGTTTTTACATAATATATATATATATAATTCTTTAGATATTTTTGAGTTTTTTTTAAAATTTATTTAGTTATAAGCCGATGTAGATAACACACATAGTAAAGTGTTTACATGACTTAATTTGATTTAGAAGAGAACTTTTAAAATGTGAATCTTACAAATTATAGAATTACATCATTTAAGTATTGTACGTGGACGATGTGCTTTACATAACCGACTTGAGAATAAACTAAATTTTTATTATTGTAAATTTATCTTTTTCGACTTACATAGGACTTATAATGGGAGATCAAATATATTTATTAATAATGTTTGAAGCTAAAATTAAACATTGATGATGAAGTAGTCAAATATATATTTTTCTAGTGAGGAAAAACTGAGCCAACAGATAATAGTCAGTAGCAGTCCCTTCAAGATAGCTATCTCTGTCATGGATTGATGATATAAAATTTAAAATCGAGCTACATGCCAACCCTTATCCTTTGATCTTTTTCTTCCTTTATAAGAGGTAGTGGAAGCCCTACCATGATAACCATTATAGATTTTTGTCTCCTCCAGATTGATCTAATATCGATTGCTTCTCAAATTGTGGGAAATTTCAAAAGACTCAATCATTTTCACTTGATCGATATGATCGATCAGGCTGTGCACATTTCAGCCTAGCACCCAGCTCTCCTAATACCACTCCATAAATATATATATTTATTTTCTACAATTTTACACCATTATTCATAATAATATTAGATAGATATTTACACCTACAGTGCTGATTTTATGGCTCACACATGCACTCAATTAATCCTTGCCCATTTTAGAGTCTTTTCCAACCTTCATTCATCTTTAGTTAAGAGCCACATCTTTTCTATTAATTGTTAATTAGTTGTCATAATCACAGGTTACATTAATGCCATTCTATTTCATCTGATTGGAGCATTAATGTGGGGATTATGGGTTAGGCTATAACATATATGGTTATAAATTGGCATATGATTTTATTTCCAAATAATATTAATGCTTATAATCAAGGATTAGATTCATGAACTCTTATTTTTCCTATCTTTATTAGCATGTTCAAAAAGTCTTAGTATATGATGATGTGTTGATCTGTCATAGGAATTGAACACTTTAGTTATCATTTATGACTAGCCAAAAACGAATTAGAGGACACAAGGTTTAGGTGTTTTCGCCCTAACTTTTTTCATGTATATTTTTGGGGAGATCGAGTGGATTCAAATTAGAGTTGGCAATGGTGAGTAGCATGAGTAGCTTGCTTTTTTCTTCGATACCTATATTAAAGTGTCATTTATCCACTCTAACATTAGACTTACAATTCAGCTAATGTCCAGTATATAAAGAAAATGCACAATCTGATCATAATATTATCCCACCATTATCATATTTATTAATGTGATCATGGTGTTTAATAACTTTCAAATTATTAATATCCTTGTTTGTTTTTAAGTCAAAATCTAATTAAATGCTGACTTATATAAGACAAAGTGAGATTATTTAGACACATATATATCTCTCTCTATAATATATCTATACATATATATAGTGGTGTAGTACTTTCTAGCTACAAACTACTTAATAAATACCTTTTATGATAAAATTTTACTCCAAACGTGTTATAATAACAGATTGTTGTCCAGTTTTGGCTGCTTGTTTCTATTTTCCATCAATATCATTCATTATATTCCTTGTTCTACTGCAGCCCTTATGATCAATTGGATTTTCCATCTTAAAACGTTAGTCCTCCCTTCAGATTTGTCATCCACCATGTCCTCGTCATTGTGTATAAATTTTGGTGTTTAACCTTGTTCCCTTGTGTCATATGTTGTTGTCTTGGTAAACAAATTTAATTAATTAAATTGTAACCATAATAGTTATCACTTATAAAACATTTTGGCAACCAGGAAAAGCGTGCAACCAAAGATGTGCAAGGTCATATCAAAATGCTCCATGTTTATATCATAATTCATGAACCACCCACTAACTTCGCTAGAATCTACAACTACTGATTTTAGGCATATCATCGAGAGACAGTTATTTGCCTTATCTAATGACAAACGGATTGTATATTAGTGGACGCTACGCAAACCATTATAATAACCCTTACTAACTTGAACATTTACCAGATGGATAAGGCTTGGATGCATATTGAAGATAGATTGCAAGACAACAAATACGCTGAAGGTGTTAAACAATTCATAGATATGGCAATTTTGCATGCACCTGGTAGAGACTACATTAGGTGTCCGTGTAAGAGATGCCGAAATAGAAGTTTTCATCCTCCTACTGTGGTTAAGGATCATTTGTTCATCATAGGAATAGATACAACTTATACTGAATGGATCTTCCATGGTGAGGAGGAAACTTTGCCAGACGCAACTTTTTCAGACGAAGAAGGTGATGGTGCCAATAACTACAATGACTACATTGATGATGTCGACGAGATGCTAGATGACATCCGTGTGGGGTCCTTTATGGATCATTCTGGTACACCATCTGCTAGTGCAGATGCCGGTCACCAAGGTCACACCTCTGATGCTCCAAGCAACCTTAACTTTGAAGAGTTGCTAGACGATGCAAAACGTCCACTTTATCCAACATGTGCTAAGTTCTCAAAGCTGTCATTCATAGTCAAGTTGCTACACATAAAGACAGTTGGTGGTTGGACTGTGAATTCGTTCGACATGGTTATAAAGCTTTTGCAAGCTGCATTTCCTGATGCATTGTTCCCAGCCTCACATAACGAGGCTCGCCGCTTACAGCGTGGGTTGGGCTTTACTTACACGAAGATACATGTATGCCCAAATGATTGTGCCTTGTTTTGGAAGGATAATGCTGAGAAAGATGAGTGCCCTAAATGTAATGCATCTAGGTGGGTATCAAGTACAACAAACGCACAAAGGATTCCCCAAAAAATCCTTCGATATTTCCCTTTGAAGCCACGGTTGCAAAGGTTGTTTATGTCAAAAAAGACTGCCCAAGCCATGAGATGGCATGTAGAAGATCGTGTTGACGATCCAAGCTGCATGAGACATCCGGCAGATTCTAAGGTATGGAAAGACTTTGACAACAAACATGGTTGGTTTGCAGCAGATCCACGTAATGTAAGACTTGGTCTAGCGAGTGATGGGTTCAACCCATTCAATAACATGAGCAAACCCTACAGCATTTGGCCAGTGCTACTTGTCCCTTACAACTTGCCCCCTTGGTTATGTATGAAAGATCCATATTTGATGATGTCGTTGTTAATCCCAGGACCTAAGGCACCGGGAAATGATATTGATGTGTTCATGCGTCTACTAATTGATGAGTTGAAGGAATTATGGCAAGAGGGAATTCCTTCATATGATGCACACAAAAGACAAATGTTCTCATTGCATGCAGCGTTACTTTGGACTATCAATGACTTCCCCGCATACGCCAATCTTTCGGGCTGGAGCACAAAGGGTAAGATGGCATGCCCTACATGTAAGGCTGAAACAGATTCGTTGTGGCTAGTTTATGGCCGTAAACATTGTTATATGGGTCATCGTTGGTGGTTGGCTTCAGATCACAGTTGGAGACAGAAAAAAAATGCTTTCAATGGTAAGGATGACCATCGTCTCCAACCAGAAATCATCACAGGACAGGCATTGTTGGATCAATTACAGGAGGTCTCAAATGTGCAGCTGGTAAATCTACAAAAAAGAGGAAACGTACACCCATTGAACTTAACTGGACAAAAAAAAGTGTGTTCTTTGATCTTCCTTACTGGTTAGACTTGGGATTGAGACATAACCTGGACGTCATGCATATTGAGAAAAACATCTGTGATAACGTGCTGGGGACCTTGATGAATATTAAAGGCAAAAGTAAGGACACCGCTAATGCACGAAGGGATTTGGAAAATCTAGGTCTAAGGAAAGATTTGCATCTACAGCATGATGGTAATCATACGTCTATGAGTCTTGCAGCTTACATGTTAAATGTAACTGAGCGTCGAAGTTTTTGTGCGTGGTTGTCTGAAGTCAAATTCCCTGATGGTTTTTCCTCAAATATTGCCTGATGTGTCAACGTTAAGGAAGGGAAAATCATGGGAATGAAGAGCCATGATTGTCATATCTTTATGTAAACATTATTGCCGGTTGTGATTGATGGGTACTTACGACCTGATGTGCGTCAAGCTTTGTCCGAGCTAAGTTCGTTTTTCAAGGAATTATGTTCACGAACACTGTAGAAAGCGACATTGGAACGACTTCAAGCTAATATCCCCATAATTCTTTGTAAATTGGAAATGATATTCCCACCTGCATTTTTCGATATCATGGTACACCTAGCAATTCACTTGCCAGAAGAGGCATTACTAGCCGGCCCTGTGATGTACAGGTGGATGTACCCTTTCGAGAGGTATATGCGTAAGTTCAAGAGGTACATCCGTAATAGAGCAAGACCAGAAGGGTCAATTGCTGAAGCATTTGTTCATGTTGAGTGCCTAACATTTTGCTCTATGTACCTTAATGATATCGAGACTAGGCACAATCGATACGAACGCAATAGTGATGTTCAACATGTCTCCCCATAGCCAACTGTTTCTGTTTTCTCCCAAAAGGTTCGCCCCTTGGGGGGATCAGTCTTAGAAAAAATTCCCAGCACACTGTTGGCAAAGGCTGAGTGGTACGTGCTTAACAATTGCACAGAGATTGAGCCCTATATAGAGTAAGTCCACCGTCAAGTATTTTGTTAGCAATTCATTTTGTTATATTGTAAGTGGATCACCTATTAACACATGTATTCCTGTAGTGAACACTATAACAAAATCAAAGAAGAGGACCCGAGTAACATCCAGCGTAGGCACCAAAGTCAATTTCCAGCCTGGTTCAAATCACGCGTAAGTTTGTATATTGCCCTTCCTATACGTACATATTCCTAAACACATTTATTATAATTACTAATTGTGCAATCTTTTGTGAAATATCCATGATAGATTGCCGATTTGCATGCAATGACTCCCCCTGAGGTGACAGATGACTTATATGCATTAGCATGTGGTCCAGATCCAGTAGTCGCATCATATTCTAGATGTATAATGAATGGAATTCAGTTTCACACATCTAAGCTTGAAAGGCGTCGCCGCACCCAAAATAGCGGGCTTGTTGTTCATGGCGACCATCAAGGTTTGGCCGTTGACTTCTACGATGTGTTGGAAGACATTATAGAATTACGCTACATGGGTTGGCGTAAAGTATACTTGTTTAAATGTCATTGGTGGGACATTGGTGACACGAGAAGGGGGATACATGTTGGGAATCACTTCACGAGTGTGAATACTTCTAGGCAATGGTACAAAGATGAGCCTTTCGCTTTAGCATGCCAAGCATTGCAAGTGTTTTACCTAAAGGACCCAAGTTTGGGGGGAAGTTGGCAAGCCGTACACAAGATAACAGAAAGGAATGTTTACAACATGAGCTATAAGACCTCAGAGCCTCATGAGGATGAATTCTCTGATATTGCTGCAGAAGACGATGATGACACTTATCTTAGCAACTATGGTTTAGTTGATGAAACTAACCCAGCCATGGTCAATCCACTGACCCGAGTTGATGAAGAGAACTTGCCCGTTGATCCGTCAACCATTGCACGAGAGGTGCCGTCTAGAGAAAGTGACGATGAGGTCTTCATTGATGATGACCTAGAGTATAATGAAGATTTGAGGATGGAGAACGTAGATGATGGGGAGGATGTAGATGATGGGGAGGACGATGATAGTGAAGCAACACGTCATCTTGAAGATTATGCAGATGATGATGATGGTATATCTTATCGTATATGTTCATTATGGGTTCTCTAATTTTATATAATGCTTATCTCATCCACACAACTATTTAGTTAAAAAACATAGCTTCCATTTTGCATCGACCATACATGCAAACTGGAAATGTGGATTTGAGCGTTAATTTCGTCTTATTTGTTAATAGTACTACATATCGTTACCTGCATTTCCCTTAATAAATGTTTAGTCATGGATTATATATAGCCTTCTGACTTGATGCAAATTAATTATATTTGCAGAAAGCTTGTGTTAGTTGCTTTGACGGAACTCGACGATTTTGGATGAGCCACTGTGTCGATGTTGACTTTAGATGATTATCAACCACAGCTACAATCCTTGTCATGTCTAGTGCTTCCATATTATGGTCTAAATTTACAATCATATTCCTGGACTTTATTGTGTCCACAAGCTTCATAGAACATGACACCAAAACTGCACTCACACTGATTTTTACTTTTGTGCTCGTGGAATATATTTGTGTTCATGTTGTCCAGCATGCTTAGAATATTTAATGACTAACCCAATATATAACATTAGAAGAAAGATCAAAGTTGGTGAGCAGATTTGGCTAACTAAGGGAGTATAAAGTTATGAATGGGTCATGATAAAATCACTTGTGGCTGGATCAATGGATGCATTTAATTATCCAAAATTAAAGTGATCTTCAGGGTCATGATGAAATTACTTGTGACAACCTCAAAGTGATGAATTTAGAGCAAAATGTGGTTAGCATTAGGCTGCTGAATGGTAAGCATAAAACGACCAAATCTATTCACATGCATATATATATATAATATTTATATATAATTATATAAATATATATATTTAAAGCAAGCTTTAATTGCATGAAAATATTTTATGGTAAAACATGAACGGGAAAAAGTTTACAATTTAATAACAAAAATTTCTGATTTTTATAACTTAAAGAATATCAGTCCAAAAAGCTTTATGACCACAAGGACTAATGTTTATCTCAAAACTTCCAACCACGAATGCCAACCCAAGTTACCAACCCACTAGAAGATGAAATCAGGTCACATGCAATCTATTATATATTTATACATAAAAAGCAATCTGCTCTTATTAGTGAGTAATAAAATATAGTACAGCATGAACCAGAAAATGATTGTTACCACCAGAACTTTTCCCTTCCAGCCACGTATGCCAACCTAACCTACAATTAATTGGAAATCTATTCACATGCAATCTATTTGTTATATATTGATATATATATATTTATATATATAAAGCAACCTGCTTTTATTTAGTACCAAATATTATATGGTACAGCATTGACCAGAAAAAGACAAAAAGTTAGGGATGTCAGTTTATTTATAACTTAAAGATATGTTCAAAAAAAATCCATGATGATAAAGTTATCAACCAAAATAAGTTTCATCCCAAATTTGGTGCCACGAATCACTAGAATCCAATCTCTCCAAACAATCTTATAAAGATATTGGGATGAATCACATGTCACATGCTACAAGTCTCCACAGAAGTAAAAGGCGGGATTTTAAGAATGGGGAATTGTGAACTGGCGGGATTGGTGATTTCCAGCAGTGGCTACATCAGTAGCTCCTACTTACCTCAAGTACTGTCAGTTGTGATGCCGTGCACAAAGGGTAAGATTGCAAAAGTTACACAATCTGCGTGAGGATTCTTTAGACACTCCAGAGGACTGCTGAACCAGATAGAGTTGCTAGGGGAGTGTACGCACAACCCAGCCCTTTCTGGAGTTCAAGTGGAGCATCCTACTTTTTCTTCATCCAGTGTGAGTAGAGGCAGTCTCGAAGGAAGGAAAAGGTAGATTCTTTTTACTCAGCCTCATCTTATTTCTTTGTTGCATTTCAGAGCCCTTAATCCATGGTAGGAATGTGTGTTTTAACCTCATAAAAATCAATATTTTTCATGAGATGGCATGGAACGAGTGTGTAAACATGTGAATGTTTACCTCCGAGTAAAAAATCTTAGGGACTGTTGTACGTAGTGGGTTTGACAGTCAGCAAAATATTTACTAATATTGTTGTTGTTGGAGACAGTAATAGCCCATATATTTGTCCTCTTGTTTGTTTGCTTGAGCTTGAAAAAGGCTCATGTAATGTTCAACGTCAAAACCAGATTTTGTACCTTGTTTGGAACTAATCTTTCAGCTATCTCACTTTCATAACAGCATTGACCAGCTGAGTTTACTCCTAGTGCAAGGGATTTATTTTTAATATTTTATCTTACTTGTGTCATCCCATATTTGGTAATGCTTTTGTTTGGATTCAGATTTATTCAACTTTATATGTGCCTAACCTCCCTAGTTATTTAAATATTTGTACTATGCATATTGGAGTGTTGAATGATATTCATCTTAAAACTGTAATTTGAGGGAGTCTCTTTATCATATTCCTCTTTAAGTTTCATTATATAGGTCAATAAGTTGCATCGTGCGACCTTCCAGCCACTTGATCAATAAGTGAGTGGGTTATTTGCCTTATCTATGGAGCCTTTGTGCAAGGCTTGTTCATGATGATTATTAACTTGATAACTTTGTGTAATTACAGCAATGGTGATGACTGCAACTCGAGGACAGAGGGGACAACTCCGACCTCGACCCCGACCCCGACCCCGACGTCCACTGTTGGTATCAAGCGCTGTTGACGAATCTCCAGCTGCACTGCCTCCGACAAGGAGCCTAATAGACGAGGCCGAGGATCCCTAAGCTGATGAGTCACCTCAAGCAGTACCTGAAGTGGGCCAACAACAGTCGAACGATGTACAAATTGACCAGCCTCAGGAGGATATTATCACAGGTGTTTTAGTGAAATATATGACAGATATATTGTTTTCAGCTTGTCAATTTATTAAAACTTAATAATATTCTTCTTGTGCATATCCATATCACAATTACTAACTTCCTATTATAGTTACAGCTCTAAAAAAACGAGGTCGAGGGCCTGCGAAGGGGACAACATTTGAAAAGTTACGTAAGTTGGGTAAGATTGATTTAATTATAAAGGATGGGCACAAGGGTCCATCGTGCGATAATGCCGCTGTCTTCAGTAGTCGAGTGAGCTGGGTGGTGAAAGTGCATGCAGAAATGAGGCATGCAAGCTGGAGTGCGGTAGATGAGAAGGAGAAGCACGAGCTCATCAATCGTGTTAGAGTAGGGGTTTATAAAATATATCCAGATTTTGAACTTTATTCACAATTCTCTGATTCTGGTTTTTATTGTGACAAACCATGCATGATTTAGATTTTGGTTTTGCAGGCAGATTTTGTGTTGGACTGGACGAAAGAAAACCATCGTGAAGCTGTGGTAACGGCTCTCGTTGATAAATACAATGCATACCACTACGAACTGCACAAGCACTACCTCAAGTATGCATCGCATGAGGAGGCACTATCCGGTGGGATGTCCTCGGTGGAGAAACCTGTTTGGGAGTGGTTATGTGAAAGGTGGGCCAGCGGGCCATTCAAGGTACTTGTGACTAGCCTTGATTTTGTTCCTATCGTGGTCATGCCATGGTGAGGGCTTTTACTCAATGTGATCTGTTTATGGATGATAACTCTGATGTTATATTACTGGCATGGAAGTACCATGTACAGGAGCATATAAGTATAGTCATTGTAGATATTGCATTTAAATATTTAGGGTGCTGAATGGTTAGCATAATGTGGTGAAATATTTTTAATTTTCTGCTGTTGGGAAGATGATGAGGGATCATTTAAGGATCTGAATTGTGTTTCTATTTATGGATTTAATAAACAAATCAAATCCATGTTGTTTAAATATGTAAGTCTTAGTTAATTCTACCTCACATAAGAACTTTTGACATGGTTATGCAGTGATGGGAATTACTCCATGTATGAAGAAGTTTATAAGTGTTACAAGGCATAAGGCCCCACAAGGCACCTGAAATAAGAGTGTCCTGTAGCTTGAGTTAGAGTAACACAATCACACCCAACATGATTTCAGCATGGTCAGTTTGCATAAATTTTACTTGAGTCACAAGATAAAACAAAACAGGTTGTCATATTGGGAACTGCAATAAGAGGTTTCAGTTGTGTATTATGTTATCATAATTCAACCATTACCAGTTCTCTTTGTTTTAATCTTTGGAAGTTATGATTCCGTTGGTGTGTTAGACTAATGTGTTCGAAGTAGCTATCCTAGTACTCTAAAACTGGTGCTTTTTAACTGTTACAACAGCCCATATTCAAGAATATATTTGCTGTCTAAGTGTTTGATTTTAGAAGTGTTGGTGGGTACAAAATTAATTTATCTTGTTTCACAATTTTTCAGGAGCAGTCTCGAAGAAATACTACTAATAGGAAAAAACAAAAAGTTAAACATACCGGTGGGAGGAAATCATTTGTTAGGCTTATGGAAGAGAGGGTAAGACATGTAGTGTGCAGTATAATATAAGTGTTTTAATCAAAGTGGAGTTTGATACTTACCTTTTACGTACATTTTTCTGTGAAGAGCGAGGAGGCACCAAATATGATTGCTTTTTATAAAGAAACACATTGGTCTAAGCAAAAGGAGAAATTCATAAATGCAGCAAGTGAACACAATTATGTGAGTGTGCAAAACAAATTTACTCTTTTTAGTTATTGCTGTAATTTTTAATGGAATATCCATTTATAAGGACTAATGTTCAATTTTTATTGACTTTTTTCAGATTCAAATGGTAGAGAGGTTGAATGAGATGGAGTGTGAGGAGGTTGTTGATGATGCTGCTGCTGCTGCTGCGTCTGTATTCAAAGAGGTCTTAGGGTTCAAATCGGGATATGCACAAGGGATGGGGCACTCTATGATTCCTGAGCCCTCTCCTTCACTGCAAAAAAACAAGGCATTTGTGCGATTGGCAGAGGAAAATGAAAGAAATAAGACTTCTGCAGACATTTATAAAACTAAACTAGAGTCACTTCTGAATGATATGGCTGCTTTGAAAGAACAATTTTCTGCACATGACAAACAATTGAACATGATAACATCACAGTTGCCTTCAAGTAGGGAGTCTCAAGAAGAGACTCAAGGAGATGCGTAGGCATCTTCAAAGCTGTAGTTTTTTGGAGTGTGGGGCTTTTGTGTTTTGTATTCCCCCTGTGCACATGACAGTGTGTCAAATATGTTGAGATTTTGATGTTCCCTGTTGGAAGTGTAGGAGGTGTTATATTTTGAGGGAAAAGGGGCAGGTGGTTGTATTTTTGTATATTAATTTGTGTTGTGAATATAAAACTTGGTATCACTATGGAAGTAGCTACACAAGTTTGGTGCTGGTATAGTGCAGGTAAATTGCTTGTGATGATGTGAGTTATCTTCTTAGATAAAATGCTTTCACCAGATTTTGTGAAAGTACTTGTATAATTATTTGGGTGAGCCTAGCTGGGTCAAACTTACAATAATTTTTGTTGCAGGGATACACCAGATGCATGTAGGTAGCTGTTTTCAGCAAGGATTAAGGCAAGGAAAAAAGCAGAGGGATGGAACTACATTGTGTTAGCCCAGATGGAGAGAATTGGCAACCACCAACAGAAGTGTAAAATATAATTGAATAGAGGTAAGTTGTCGGTATTCCCAATGTTACTTTGATTTAAAATTTCCCCAGTTGCGGTGCATAGTTCATATTGGTGGGCTGTAATGCATCTAGGTGATTTTAAAAATGGATTGTTTTGCAGTATAAATAAGTTGGTAATGGCTGATGTATAAGTACACCTTTTGCAAATTAATAAAACTGATTGATGTTGGTTATGGAATTGGCATTTCATGAATTAAACTCTGATGCCACATTATATTTAAAGTGTTAACAGCCAAGTATACTTGCCTCCATTGGTTTTGCATCAAATCTAAAGGATTTGCTGCTGTGCAGATTTCACTCCAGTATTATTTATGTCTATTCAAAATACTAATAGAGTGATGGTTGGACTTATGAGAGCTTTGACTTGATAGCATACTTATGTAATATTAAACACATGATTTGAGAAAGCCCCCAATGAGAATATTGAAGCAATAGACCAGTAGTATAACTTGTAGTGAGTTCTTCCTCCTTGCTAGAAGACGCCAAAAACGAGAGGAAACAAAAAATAAAATATCTTACATCCCTAATAGTAATTTGTAGTCTATAAGTTTCCATATCTTTTATGGCTTAAAGTCATTGTATTGTTGTCCAATATATCGAATATCCTGTTATCTTTAACCATCCCAGTGGACGCTGCAACAGGAGCCGGAATGGCCCTACCACAGTTTGACATACTTGCCATTATATATATGAAATTGGGAATTAGACAACTTATATGTACCTATACTAATTAATGCAATCTGCATCATATGTTTCCTTTAAGATTCTACTCTTGGCTGGTGACTTATCAATACTTTATAATGCCTGTGCATTCCAGTAAAAATTATAGTTTCTCTAATATTATAGTTTGGTTGAAAATATTGGGTCTGGGTCATTTTCAGTACAGTGGCATTTTGTAAACTCTTTAGAAGTTCGATTCATGTTTGATATGGTAATAATTTGGAGCATGAGCTGAATGACTCTATTTACTGTAATAGGAATTGAAACAATGTCATGAATTAAGATATTAACTGTATATTAAATGACCAGAATATTGAGCCATATACTTGTTATTTGAAAAACCAATTTGCTGGTTGGATATTGACCTCCTCATCGTGAGTTTGTTTGTGGTTGAAAATGCTCAGTACTATAACTTGGAGATTTATGCCATGAAATATGTAGACACAGGTATTTTAAGCAACAATAATAGTATGAAAGCCTATTACTACTGAGGCACACCTTACTTTCATGGACTAATATCTTTGTGCTTTATTTTCAGATCTCATGTGTGGATGAAAAGGAAGCTTACGGTGGTCATCTGGGCAGATCAAAGGTAGCTGAAGCAAAATTCAATGAAGCTGTGTTTAATGTGGAATCAAGTTGTAGTATCATATATGCATACAATGACCCTCCTGTCATTCCCACTCAACATACATTAATCATGTATTTCCATGGTCTTAATTGAACAATGGTTCTGATTGGAAATTGTTATAATATATTGATGATATATAATTATGTTATAGTCCCTTGTGAAATGTTTATTGCAGTATGTTACATAGCAGATTGAGTTGGATACTTGGAAGTTGTCATAATTTGAGTGTTTGCATAGATTATTGTTGTTTAGAATATTCTGTTTGCAAAATAGATTTGATTCTTGTGTATATATAGGTGATCTTCAGTGAAAATGCAAAGCTTGATTGCATTGATATAAGAATATTTATGGAAAAAGTATTGATTGGTTAGCAATTTGTGAGAAATGTCACAAATTTAGGCTATTGTTTACGCATGATAATAGTAAAAATATATATATAAATAAATAAATTCTAAAAAAAAAAAAAACCCATTTTCCCCACAACTTGTATATTGTAGGTAAAAAATAGTAGTTACACGCAACCATCAAAATTCTTTGCTACAAGATTTATTCGTGAATATTAAAGTGTCATACCACGGAAGTGTTTATGGGAAAAATATAAATAGGTAGGAAAACTATAAATTATTTCCTACAAGATAAGCTCATGGTAATTAATTATTACCCACGGATCAACCAGTTCGTGGGAAAAAAAATCATTTAAAGATATGTGAAAAACTATTACCGACGGGATGTTATCATGGAGAATACGATATTTGCTATGGAAGCCTCGGTGGGGACAAGTTTGGTCATACATTTATTCATGAAACAAACCGGTGGAGAAAGAGTTTTCCCCGTGACATAATCTCGTGGGGAGTACTTATACCAACAAGAACAACTTGTGGGAAATACAGCTTTCCCACCACATAATCACGTGCGTAGTACTAATACCCACGACAGTAAATCGTGGGAAATACTAAAACCCATGACAAAAACTCGTGGGAAATACTAACACACACGACAAAAACTCGTGGGAATTGAACATTTTTCACGATTATCGATTAAGTTGAACGTTGTAATTGTGACGAGTCACTAAGAATTTGCCGCGAGAAAAGTCGTGGGAAAATGGGTTTATTGGCCACGACTTAAACCTTTCGTGGGATATAGTACGTTTTCCGGCGAATTATATCCCACGAGCTTCCTACGAATAAATTTTGTGGGAAAATGGTTTTTCCCACAAAATGACTGCTTTTTGCCACAAAAATCACTCGTGGGAAAAACCAATATTTCTTGTAGTGAAGACTTGCAAACATCTTTTCTCTAGAATCAAATGAGTTTAAAATAAAATAATATTTTATTAAATAGTTTTATATGAAATTTGTTAAAATGGTGTTGTGGATATCATTTTTAATTTATAACCATAATTTAATTCTAATTCAACCAATCTTTGCCGCTTTTCCTATTATTCCAATGAACTGAAATGCCTTTATTCTTCCGAAGGCATTCTTCTGGGAAATCAAAATTATTAAGCATAGTTAAACTAATATATACTATTCTTTCATTCATGGCTCTAATATTACGTAGGCTGATAAATCTCATCATGCATGTTTTGTTATGATCAGCATTTGATATCAATTTCTATTCACATTGTCTTCATCACGTACATTACCATGCATACAGGAATAAAGCGACCATCTGTTACTGTTTTTCAGCCACAGCCGCCACCGCCGCCACCAACAATATAAAGATCAGAGAGAGAGGTCAGAGAGAGAGATAAGTATTTGGGGATTGTAATCGGGTGTATTGTATGAATTTGTTGTTTTTACAATAAACTCATATAAATATTAGCTTCTAAATGGTGGTTGTAATGCAGAGCATTTAAAGACATGTAAATGTATGAAATGTTACGTTCGAATGGTTCATGTAAGTTCGAATGATTTAGTTTATGTTCGGATGATCATCATTAACGTTCGAACATGAATTGTTTTAAAATTAAAATAGAATTTCAAATAAAAAAAGATTGAGAATTGAAATACAAAACACTAGATATATTAAATGATATTGTTCATTACATGAAGTATAGAAAAAAAATATAGTAAAATATAAATACAAAATACCATAAAAGTGCAACAAAGCTTAGAACGAGTTGTTTAAAAATGTATGAAATTCCTCAATCAATTTGTTAGCCATTTCATTTAGGATACCTAAACGATGGCCAACCTCGGTGGGTCGATGTATCCATCGGCTGCTAACTATCGCATCGACCCAAGCAGGGCGCGCATCCCTTGCAGATGTATCCATTGGCTGCTAACTAGTACTCCCACTATAGAGAGCAACACTGGCCCTAGACTGGATCGAAAGAACAAGATATGGTGGTAGATCGTGTGTATAATATGTGTTGTAAACAAGATTTAAAAAAAAAAAAAAGAAGACATAAATTTGTACGTTTATAATTAAAAATTTGAAACATAACAAAGTTAGTCACAGGACACACGTACAGCGCACGCTGCCCTTTACTAATATACATATAAATGTGAATTCCAGATAAACAGTATTTTCATCTAATATTTTTATTTTCGATTTTGCCCTACCTTTTATTCTTAAATTACCGCTTTTCATTCTCGCTTTGCTTCATCGCCTAATTACTATTTTCTTTTTCCATTTTCGATCTTATCCCTTCCTCTTATACACTGAATCCGACTCTCATTTTCGTCTAATATTTTTATTTTCGATTTTGCCCTTCCTTCTATTCTTAAATTACCGCTTTTGATTGTCGTTTTGCTTCACCGCCTAAATACTATCGTCTTTTTACATTTTCGATTTTATCCCTTCCTCTTATACACTGAATCCGACTCGACTCAACTCAAATATGAAACTCAATATTTTGCTTCTGCTCTCTTTATTCTCTCTTTCTTAAAAAAAAAAGAAAAATCTCTGTGTGTTTCCAATTGCTCATCCTCCTGAATCTCGACAGTGCTAGGTATGCTTCTTATTCGTTATTCTTTGTTCTCTCAATGCTGTATGAGTGAATTTCTTCCACTATAATCCCATAATACGCATATACATGACAGCAAAAAAAACCCAAACACAATAAAAACTATATTTGCATATCGTTTAAGAATACTACTTCACAGAAAATAACCCCAAGAAAATCAAACAAATCCATACGGATATACATTACACCAAAAAACAACCCAATCACAGTGAATAAAATCTTCCGATTTTCATAACTTCAGTAGGGAAATCTTCCGATTCGCTCACAATTTAGGAGAGAGGGAGAGAAGCAACGAACCGTTGTATTGACAACACAAAAAAAAAAAAAAACCCAAATAGCGTGAAAAAAAAAAAACACAAACTGAACATCAATAGGTAAGCTTAGTTGGAGAAAATTGAAACCCATTCAAAACCATAATAGAAAGTGAGTCAAAAGGGTCTTACCTTCAAGGATTTCCCCTTGGAAAGATGTGAACAAAACCTTGGATTCAAACTTGAAAACAAATTGAAAATGAGTAAAGAGAAGTGAGCATCATTCGGCTAGGAAGGAAGAAAACCATTTACTCTCTTGCTTGTGGGTCGCACGGCTTGGAGAAGGGGAGATGAAGCTTTGATCTCTTGAGGATGAAAAAAGAGAGGAGGGATGAAGGAGATGAAGGTGGAGGCTTGGAGGAGGAGAGAACTTTTTCTTTTGAGGAGACGGACGGGTTCAAAAAGTGAGTTATGGGCCTTTGGTCAATCTTGTTTCATAAGTTAAGAAGGATGAACAGTGGGGATCTACCCACCTCAAGATATTTTTACTACCTACCAATCGATAAAGTTTGGATATTTTTTGAATAATTAAAAATTAGAGGACTTAATAGAAAAATATTGTAAGGTCTTAACTTGATTGATTTTAATATATCTCATTTTAAAATAAAGCATACTTTTAATTTTTTGTTTGAAATGAGATTTATTAAATTTTTTCACCTAGTATATGAGTTGTACATGGAACCTAATAACACATGAAAATATAGTTTATTGATAATTCAAATTGATTCATATATTATGTTCCAATTTTGTATTTATTATTATCCCTAATATGTTAATATAGTTAAACTGAATAAATATAATTATATTTTTATTATATTCCGTTTATTATATATATTTTTTAAAACCTATCCGTTGATTATATATTTATTTTAGTTGTGCCCATCGTGGTCGTTCGAATCTTGCATTTTCGCTTGCCTTTTATTGGTCCCCTACTTTTCAATATGTCCTAATCTATTTTAATATAAAAAAGTCTGGTGATTATATTTTGTAATAATTATTTTGCTTATTTACATAATTGTTGACAATATCTTCTGGCATATTTATCCTAGATTGTAGCTGCGACTTTCAGTATAAAAGTTTTCATATTGTTTCTCCTAAATTAAATACTTCTGATCGTGTATTCCATTTTTGGGTTGCATGCAGTAGTTTGATGTAAAAAAAATTAATGCCATGAATTGTTTCTGGATGATTTGATTGTATGCTGTTGTTGCCTCTTTTATCTTGTATTCTATATTTTCCTTGGACAAATTAAGAAGAAAAATGAGTGAACCAACACACCTGCCTTTTTTATTTTTATAATTTGTTTATTTATGTTTTTTGGAAGGAAAACCTCTACATCTTTAAAATAAAATGACTTTTTTTTTTTTATATATTATCAACAGTCTAATATCGATGATCGTCAAGATTGATTGATAATAAATTCCATGAGAAAAAAATTAATAATAAGACGTATATATATGGTAACATGAAAGTTATATTTTTTTAAAAATAATTAGTTGAAATATAATAATACCTTGTGTTTAATAAATTATAAGTGCAGAGTATAAAACCGATCAATCAAGCATCTTCGCATTAAATTTTATAAGAAAAATGATATATAAATTTATGGTTTTAGTCCAAACTAGCCACTGAAGCTTGAGGGAGTACATGCATGCATGTTTACTGTTGTAATTGCAGTCTTATATGATCACAGGCTGCTTTAATTAGTGACTTTAGTAATAAATAACCAAAGGTCGATGTAGACTTAAAACACATTCTTTGCGTACACGGTCCGGTACTTAGTACCATTTGTTTTTTTTTGTTAAGTTTACTTAGTACCATTTTTTCCAAACTTTAGTTGCAAACTTCCAAAAGCTTGATAAACAATAGCTTATTAGGTTTTTTTTTTTTTTTTAGGTAAACAGTAGCTTATTAGTACAAAAACTATAACGAAAACCAAAAAAAAAAAAGTAGCGTTTCCAATGTTTTTCATTTTTGTGGTTCTTTTACAGTCTTTTATTTGTTTTTATTTTCTTTTTCTTATATGTTTTATTAAAAATAATATTGATAATAAATTTCATTTAATGTATTTTTTTTTCCTTCCAAAATGTTTTCCTATAAATACTGAATTTATTTATTTAATCTGTTATTATTGTTAGAATATTTTTTCTGATGTATTTTTTTCTTTTACAGATTTGCTGCTTTTGCTCTTACTTTACTGTTCATCAATCCAGTTGTTATCAATTTCCTCCATTTGCACTGTTCTTTTGTTTGTCCTCTACTTTCCGGTATGTTCTCTTTTATCTCATCTGAAAAAATGTTATTCATTTGGTTCACTTAATATGATTTATATGAAATTATTTCGAATTAATTATTTTCTTCTTTTGCTTAAACTACAAATGCTTATAATATTTGTTATGCATATATGTAGCCATATATACATATCTACTTACATCTTTGAAGTACATGTTTATTTTTCTTGCTTTAAATATAAATAATTATTATATCATCTATGTTTATTTTTTCTTATGTATGCATGTATATTTGTATGTTTGATACATAGTTATTTAATTTTTAGATTTGTCTGTTAAATTCGTGCAACATCAGTAATTTGCCTTAAGAAATGACAATTGGTGAAAAGATATTATTAGGAAAAAAAATTTATACGTAAATTTTACAAATATCATCGTTATTAATTCTTATATAAATTTTCCTATAATTTTTTTTAAAAAAATTTAAACAAAAAACCTGAAAGAGAGATTGATATACTCTTCAGTTGAAGGAGAAAAAAGAAGACATTTACCAAAAGAAATCACTTGATATGTTTGATGTAATGTTATTTAATATAATTTAATGATAAAGAAATTATTTTCGACACCTCATATCAATTAATAAATATCATTTTATATATTTGTAACAAATATATTTAATAATATAAAAGCCAAGTTTTAATTGATGACTTGGCATTATTTCCGCAATCTTCGGTTAAGTTTGCAATTGTTAGTTTCCTTACAGCCGACGCTTTGAGTTAAAATCTGCAATTTTATACAACCATTAACATGAGTCAACTATTACCCTTGATAAACGGTGCAACGGTTTGGAGCAGTGTTCTGATAAACAATTAAAAAGTCTGACAAACAATGGGCTGAAATGATAAAAGTAACAGCACCGAAAAAAACCCCCCAAAATCAGGAAAAAGTTAAAAATGCCAAACGGTGCAAAATGGCCACCGAAAAAAGGACCAAGCAGTTTTATGCTTTTCTAAAAGAAACCGCAAAAGCCTTCTTGATTCAATCTTTCTGCTGAAAGTTGTTTCCCTCTCTTGAACTTTCTTCTTCGCTCTCTCTCTCTCTCAAATGAAGTGAGGCCAAGCCACTGTCCTTTCTGCATTCAAACTGTTTCTCGAATTTGGAGGTGCTGAAGTTCAAAAGAAAAATAAACAGGTTAGTCTCATTGGCTTTTGTGTGTTTATGGTATATATAGTCTATCTATGCATTACACATGTTTGGTTAAAAAAAAACCTACTGGATATATATATAGTCTACAGAACTGAAAATAAATAGTAATAACTATGACCATTCCATTCAAATTTATGTTGGAAAGGGTTGGTACTGATATGGGGTCAAATTCTTCACAACAGTTTGGAGCAATAGGAACACAGACACGACCTGGAATAGGGAGAATAAATGACTATGGAAGTACTAAAATCATACCACAACTAATTAATATCTGCCATAAAACATTTTAGGAAATGTTAGTTTGGGTGAAAATTTTACAAAACACTTCAACTAGGTTTGGAAAAAAAAAAAAATACCATAAATGAATCATAAAACTGAAAGTCATAGAACTTGGGTGAAAGATTCATAAAAGTTAAGGGTTACAAGAATAGATGATGTTTTGGTTGTTGGGAAATTATGGGTGAAGGAAATGTTTGTTTGGGTGAAAATTTTACAAAACACTTAAACTGGATTTGGGAAAAAAAACCTACTGGAAAGCATCTACAGAACTGAAAATAAATAGTAATAAATACGACCATTCCATACAAATTTACGTTGGAAAGGGCTGGTATTGATGTGGGGTCAAGTTCTTCGCAACATTTTGGATCATTAGGAACACAGACACGACCTGGAATAGGGAGAATAAATGACTATGGAAGTACTAAAATCATACCACAACTAATTAATATCTACCATAAAACATGTTTGCAAATATCACATATTCAAGGTTTCATGCAATAAACATATGAAATAACTCTAAATCAGATTTATTAAAACACAATAAACACAATAAAACACAATCAGATTTATCTAAATACTTCAAACCTATTAGAAACCAAACCAGAAATAAACAGTGGCGAACAACCCGAGCCAAGAAAAACCAAAAAACCCACAAATACAGAAAAGAGAAGAGGGAGTGTTTCCGTATGCTTATGAAAAAAAATTCCCAAATGCATGACAACAGAACATATAATATGCCAAGTAATAACTCTAAATCGGATTTATTAAAACACGATAAACACAATAAAACGCAATCAGATTTATCAAACACTCCAAAATTACAAAATATAAACACTATCAACTTTAAAGAAACTAAAAGAGAAGGAAAATAAAAGGGATACTGCCCATAGCAGTGATCAAATCATGCAAGAATTTTCGAAAAATAAGCCTATGCTTATTCCAGAAAATCTCAACACCATGGCAAGTCGGGTTATTCCTTTCTTGACAAACCCAGATAGGACCAGATAGGAAATTTTGATATATTATTGGTTCTATGTCGCCAAACCTCCCTTTCTAAGGCAAGCACCTCAACAATTATTAGACATTACCCTATGGACTCCCAAGAGACGAAACACTCACTATAATAGGTCACCCTTCATAGTTTACTTCCTATTTGAGATCACTATAATCCATATCTAATCCATGCTATGGAAGTTTCACTAAAACATTAGTATTGACCTTCTGAGACTGGACCAGTGTTCATCTCACGCAGTTCCAAGGGGATTGACTAGGTTACAGGTCGTGGCCCACTATGTGTACAGTACATGTGGCCTTGCCAACCCAACCCGTTGAAAATGTTTGAGTACACGAGTGAGTGGGAGCACTAATATAAAACTATAAACAAGTTTGAAAATGAATGGACTGTTTGAATAGAAGCTACGGGATGTCCAATCCTAGGATTTTACCCATAATTTTATCAATTGAAAGCTGTAATTAGCATCAAATCCAATTACACGAGTGTGCATACTGCATATAGTACAAGAAACCCCCGAAATTAAAAGATCCTTAGCAGACAAAAGAAAGCATTGTTCCTTCAGACCAACGATCTCCACAACGAAAATTAAGATTCATGCATTTATAAGACTACAATTATTAAGCTCATTTAGACTGTCAATAAAGAAGTAAAGAATCCAAAAACCAGAAATAAAAAGTAAACTTACAGAGACGATGTCAAGCGGCTTTGGAGCATCCCTGCCGGAGCCATTGTTACAGGCAAGACTGATCTGTTTCTCGAGACTGGAATTGAAAGGAGAGGCCACCAGAGCTGCAATTCTCTTGCAAGCATACTGAATGTGATCAAGCAAGACCACAAGATCACCTCCCACATCGATTCCCCCTTACCCACATACTCATTTAAAGTACAGATACCATTATCAACCCCAATTGAAGAACCATCCACCACCTGTGACCTGACAACAAAACCAGACCCACCAAGAGAAGCCATTCTTTGTTTTCTAAAGAAGAGGCTCTGTGGAAAAAGGTGACCTTTTTGTGGGAAATTATGCAACTTTGGCAGGATATAGCGATATTTTGGCGGGAGGACCTCTGCTGAGTATAAAGTCACTCTTGGTGTTTGCATATTATGGTTACAATCGGTTCGAAGCTTCGGAATTTAGAAACTGTGTCATTTGAGATTCCAAGCTGTGCAGACCTGCTTGGAAGAGATTGGACTTTATGAAGTTCGTAAGATGGAAAATCAAACAAAAGGGATAAGATGATATCTCTCTTCTCTGTCATGAAACAAAAAATTATTCTGTGCTCCCCTCTTTTCACACAAAATGAGCCCCAAATCATAAATTTCTCATATAAATGAATCGATGCTGCATCCTATCGTAATTTCACGGCATTTTCACCTGGTGAAGCTTGAAATAGAGAGACACGGAGGCTAGGGTTCCCGATTTCGCGTGAGAGAGAGAGAGAGAGAGAGGTCTGAGCAGAGAGAAAAGAGAGATAGTGAAGAATGAGAAGTGAAGGACGGCGAGATAGACACGGCGCAGAGAGAGACGGCGGCCGAAGCTTGAAATAGAGAGACACGAAGGCTAGGGTTCCCCATTTTGCGTGAGAGAGAGAGAGGTCTAAGCAGAGAGAAAAAGAGAGAGAAGTGAAGAGATACAAGAGAGAAGTGAAGTAAAGGAGGCCGGTAGCCGGTAGATGCTTACCGAATAATATTATACTAAGTAGTAATTGGTAGATTTTTTATCTATTATATATGTTAAAATTAATAATAGTTAATGATTTTATTTATTGTTAGGAGATGAGTTCAGCTTTTTTTTATTAAGTTTATTTGTAATTTGATTAATTTTTTTTTATAAGTTAATTTGTTTCTGATTAATTTGTTTATATTAAGTTAAACTAATAATAATCTTTATCTGATGCATTTATGTTCACTTCTAATATTTACTTAATTTGTTTTTTTATCTCCGATAATTTGTTTCATGGTGATTGTTCTGATGCATTTATTCATAATTTAATTAATTTGCTTATATTAAGTTAAACGATTGATCTTTATCTGATGTATTTATATTTATTTTTTAGTTGTATCTGATGCATTTATGTTCACTTTTGATCTTTAGTTATTTTGTTCTTTATCTGAGATAATTTGTTTCATGGTAACCATTGTCATGCATTTATTCGTGATTTAATTAATTTGCTTATGTTAAGTTAAACTATTCATTCTTATCTGATTCATTTATGTTCATTTTTTTCCTTTGTGATCATTTCTATTCTTCAGAAAAATAAAAAATGAAAAATACTATACTAGCACGTACGTAGTAAAAGACGAACAATCATTAATAATAAAAGGAGTAGAGCAAGAATGCACCGTGATGATGAACAAAGTAGTGACAATATAAATGATGGCATAATTGTGCGACGTAGAAGACAAATGATAATGGATGATATAGAAAGTATAATAACTACATTAAATATTAGATATATCATTATTATAACATATATATTTGTATTTGTGTAGGACCAAAATGATGATAGTTTCCCAAATGATCTACAACAAATTGTTGGTAAAGAATACATCTTTTTACTGCGACTTGATGAGTACAATTTAAATAGCTATCCGCGCATTGCGCGGGTTATAAGCTCGTTTGATATTAATAACAATGTTAATGTTGTTATTAGTAAGATTACTTATAATTAAAAAAATTAATAATTTTATTATTATGATTATAAATTTTTGTGCAAGATTTCATACCAATTAATAAATATTAATTTATATATTAGTAATAAATTTAATATTAATAATAGTGTTAACGTTGTTATTGGTAACATTGCTTATAATTTAAAAGAAAAAAACAAATTTCTTTATTACTGCGATTATAAACTTCCATAAAATAATAAGATATTTTTCCTAATAACTTAGGTAGCCTATTTTCAAAGTGTATTTTATTAAAAAATTAGATGAACTCACATATCTATTAAATCACTTAATTCGTTTGATATAGTTTGATATAATATAATTTCTTGATAAAGAAGTTTGATAATTTAAAAAACTATTATTCATATTGATTAATATAAGAAAACAATATATGAAGACATAAAGAAGAAAACAACAAAAATTTCAGACCTAAAAAAAATTCAGATCGTTTTCTGCAGTATTATATTGTATTTAACTTTGGATTTT